>JABFQC010003531.1:0-13948 GCA_022817085.1 Psilanteris sp. ZL-2020 | reverse complement strand
GATTACCGTTAAAGCACAGTAAAAATATACGGAAATCGAAGTAATGTTTACGATATTTAGGGGTCATTTTTACGTGTTGACAAACATCGCATCAGAATACTGTTTTGACACAGTAATTTTTGATAGACATTTTTCTCAGTGTATACATTTAAAAATTAAATAATCGGTTTACTACACGGAGAAAAATAAAATTGAAATTTTACTATAAAATAAACGAAACTGACCCTGAAAGGAACAAACTTCAAATTTGTCTAATAAATTATGGTAAAATAGTGGCATAAACAAGAAAGAAAATACTATATTTATGCCACTATTTTACCATAGTTTATTAGACAAATTTAAAGTTTGTTCTTCCAAGGTCAGTTTCGTTTATTTTATACACTGAGAGAAATTTGGTAGTAAAAATTAGCATAAATAATGGTAATTGAGCATTACGGCAGAAAAATGATAATTTTTAACATGTTTTGTGTTAAAATTTTGGATAAAATATGTTAAAAATGTTACATGTAACACACAAATTTGTTAAAAAATCACACAAAAAAAGTTAAAAAATAACACGAAACATGTTAAAAATTATCATTTTTCAGTCGTAATGCTCAATTCACATAATTCGTGCTAATTTTTACTATCAAATTTCTCTCACTGTAGTAAAATTTCAATTTTATTTCTTCCGTGTAAGATATAACGGCGTTGTTTGTTTTTTAATTAATTCTTCAAGTTTTGACGGTCTGCATGAATTACATTGCGTGCGTTTAAAAATGATATATTGTGATTTATTGAAAAGTTGTAAAAAGTGAACTTTTCTTATTTGTCAGAAATATGTGTAGAATACTGAAACTGTACATATAGTATGACTCGATTCGGAAAGGGGGCAATGTTTGTTTTTCGGACGATAAATGTTTGCAAATCGGCAAGCGGACTGAACCGTTGAATAATTCATTTGAGTCGCGCGTAACAATAAGTTCTTTTTGTAATTATAATTGAACATAAGTTTATGTGTAAAATAGTTGAGAGTTTATATTTATTAACAAGATTTTACCCTAGACAATAAAAAGAGTTTTACATATGTAAACCAGTTTATGTAAATTTAGCGATCTGAAAGAATACTATAATATTCAGTTTACTAAAACTTAGTATTCCCGTATGAAGATGGGTATTGTTTTCCACCATGTACATACATTAAAAAATGCGATCGGTGAATTTTTAAAATACATCGAAAAAGCATTTTTTGTTCAAAAAAAGTGCATCGCATGATTTAAACGGGATTAAAGTGCGTTTTTGTAAATTCGTCAGTTATTTTCGACGATTTTGTGCCGATAAGTCACAATTTAAATTAAATTAAATTTCGGTACAGCTATATTGCCTTCGTAATATTTTCGTTTCGTATATAATTATTCGATTTCGAATTGATAATGTATATATATATATATATATATCTATTAACATATATATACCTTTGTATACACAATTATAATAGAACATGGCGATAGATTTTAAATAAGAAACAAGACGATATTTATCTGACGCTGCAATTTACACATCGCTTAGCAAGATCTAAATGTATTTACGTGATTTTCAATTTTTTACTCCCAACCGAAATTAGTTCCTGCAATTTCGCTAAACGCGTTAGAAATAATCGTCGTACTTAATGCAACTGAGATACAGAAAAAGGAGAGTAACAGCGGAGCGTTTTGCAAAATTGACGGTATTCGATAATTCAGCCGATGTCGGCGTGCCTTTATCTTTTCAGCGCCGATCGATTCACTTTCCAAGGAATCCTACATACTCCAATAATCTTACAAACACAATTAACTCTCGTTTATTTTGACCTGCTTTTTTTTCGAAAAGTAATTGCTTTGATCGCACTTTTATCGAGGAGCCCCTGACTATTGAATTACGATTTATTGATACGCGCTTTCAATGGGACTGTACGTTAAAAGCTTTTATCATCGATAAAAAAACAAAAACAAAACATGATTTATGTGAAAAATGTTAGTCTACAAATTGGCTGTAATTGAGCATTCAATTCTAGAATCTAATATATGTACACTGAGAAAAATAAAACATGAAAAATTACTCTTTATAGTACTAATTTAGGGCCATATGATACAAATCGTCAAAATTTACTGTTTTTAACAGAAAAAAATCAAGTTATTTACACAAATAATGACTGAAATATCATAAAATATTACTGTTAAAAACAGTAAATTTAGGCAATTTGTCTCATATGGCCCAAAATTAGTATTTAAAAAAGTAATTTTGGATGCTTTATTTTTTTCAGTGTATATATGTATACAAAGAGTTCAATCCTGATAGACGGATTTGTGATTCTGTGACAATCATCTGGAATTAATAATTGATCTAATATGTAATGAGTACGGTTTTAGAATATTAAATTTTTAAATTATTCAAAGTCATTTTTAAATTGTATTTCACTCGACTCAAATAATGCTCATTACACGTAGAAAAAAGTTATATCAAACATTACTATATGAGTCTGGCGATCCAAGGATATCGAAACTAAGACAATGCAAAATTACAATACTATACTAAAGTAATTTTTGTAACTCCATACAGTACTTTTTACTATAAGATTTCGTTGTCACACGCACTCTTAAAAATGTTCATTAGAGGTAAGCTTTATTCACTTGAAGGAAGTCAGAAAATGTCTTGATATTTGGTTAGGTTAACGGGCACGTTGAGGGAAGCATCTAAATCATTTGCGCATTTATGTTAATCGTGAACTGACTTCCCTCAAGTGAATTTTCATAACGAATCAATCATATGTTTCGTCTCAATTCTCCAGATTAAATTGATTCGAATGAGCATTATTTGAGTGAAGTGAAATACAACGAATCGAACACAAACATTGGGAGAAGTCAATTTTTTTCCGAGTGCGCGAGCCATTGCAAAACAATTGCATTATTCCAAATTAGACTCGACTTGATTTGACCGACTAGAAGTCACTGCAGACCCGGTGAATCGACTCGCAACGCCGAAATCGTTACATCCCGATTTGCGCGCGCGAGGCTTTCACCCGAGCCGCAATCAATTTGTTATCGGCTTAAGTGGATAGAGATTAACGGGCACGCTAATGTAACTCGAAAGGACTATCTCGTCCGTTCTACATTAGAAAAGATTCCTCGAAGAGCGGTCGAGGCGCGCTCGCGGTCGGCCGCGCGGCACCGTTAACGTGCGAACGATCCGCGCGAAAAACACGAAACGCCGCGACGATCAGATACGGCGTACAGCGCGCGGCCTGTACGCGCGCCTTTATCTCTCGTTTTGCGCTCGCTACACGCGTAGTCCTCCTTCGCGTGCAACGCGCCCGGCGAGGACCTACCACTAATAACGAGACAGACGGGCCGTCGCGGTTGGTCCACGCGCGCGTTATTCTACGTCGTTTGGCGTTGTTTCGCCGGTCGATTCGTCGCCTCGTTGCGCTCGTCAAACGCGCCGATCGCGCTTTTGTCTCGACTACACGCGGGGACGATCTTCTTCACCCGGTACCGGTCTTGAACAACGACTGTA
This sequence comes from Psilanteris sp. ZL-2020, assembly GCA_022817085.1. Lineage (NCBI taxonomy): Eukaryota > Metazoa > Arthropoda > Insecta > Hymenoptera > Scelionidae > Psilanteris > Psilanteris sp. ZL-2020. The sequence goes on along the minus strand of JABFQC010003531.1, from coordinate 10,417 downwards.
ATATCTCTTTTGGTACGCCACTTTTTGCGCCGAACTACGAAATTGACGATAACATTGAAGCGTCTTATTATAAGACGGTTTTGTATAGTCAGAAAAATAATATAGTATATTCAATTAAATTATTTGGTTAACGTGTTTTACAATAATCAAACCAATCATTTAGTTAAATGGATCAAATTTTGAAAATGCATGAAATTTAAACCAAATTATTTAGTTGATTTTACCAAATTATTTCGCCTACTCGAGAATAAATACACACACGCAGAAAAATGTTTCATTAAAAATTAATGAAAGTTCAGCAAATATTATGAAAAACAGAATGAATGTTAATTATTCAGGTGATTTAGAGATTATTTGTTAATATTATTTGATATCAATATTGTTATTTGAATAGGAATTTAAGCTTTTGAAATAAAATTGAAAGTCATTGAATGTTTTGTTTAAACATGATTTAAACAAACAAACGTCATAATCATTAGTTTCAATTGTTATTAAAAATTGTATTGTGTTATTTTGGTTATTATTATTATTATTATGATTTTGAAAACTAATAAAGAGTATCATTGAATAATAGTTACAGTATTTTTTTTAAAACAGAATACAGCGCTGAATGAGAAATAATAAAAATAAAGCAATAAAGTAAAACACTAAAATAAACAATTGGAATTTGCACTCGCACATAGAATGAAAAAACACTGTAAAAATCAACGGTATAAACATTTTATTTGAAACTCTTTTGTAGAAAAGATATTAATAATTTATATTATTATTTGACGATAATACTGAAAACGTCTAGACATCTATCCAAGACACTTGTTTGATTAGCGAAGTAATTAATAATAATAATTTATCGGGTTAAAAATATACACATGGATGATAAAGGAGTTCTTGAAATCTTGAAATCTGGTACATTTGAAGTGCATGTTTATGTCAATTATAAGTGATAAAGTCGGTTTCGTTCCAGTTTCGATTCAATGGTTTTACAAATAACGACGTTCTTTTTATTCGATTGTCTAATTGCAGGATGATATTGCGATAAAAATGCCATTCATCTTTAAACGCATATTGTAACTTTCGTTTCACTCTGCGGTTTTATTCATTAACACGCCAAGTTATTTCATTGATAAAAGTGAGCAGCTCGGTATTGATTGTTAGGCGTTGTTATGTCAGCAATTTTGAAATATTTATATAATCTGTGCAACCGAACGGTTTTGCGCGCTCATTTTATAAATTCTGCAAAGCAGATAAAGAAACGGATAAGAAAAGTGACTTTACAACAGTTTGAACAAAGTGAAAATAAACTACGTATATCATAGTGAAAGTATAAAATAATATATATATATACATATATATATAAAAAAATATTTATAACTTCGGTACTTGACACGGAAAATAATCAAATTTACGTGAAAATTTACGGGAAACAAAATAATTACAAACAAAAATTGCATTAACAACCGCATACACGGAGAAAAATTACAAATAGTAAAACTAGGATACTCTTGCAAATCTGATAAACATTACTATATTATATAGTAAAATATACAGTACATATAATAATTAATTCGATTTATGTAGCATTTTTTATTATACGATATAATTATTTTTATCAGATTTGCAAGAGGATCCTAGTTTTACTATTTATATTGCGATTATTTAAATATAATTTTTCACCGTTTATGTATTTTGAAAAAAATATAAAAAAAATGGCCAGAAATTATATATACACAGAAAAAAAAAAGTTTGTCACATTTAGTCAATCTTTGACTAACTTAGTCACCAAAATAAAGTATTAATATACGAAGAAGCGATCTGATTGTCATACGTTGACAATAAAGTTGTTGAATAAGTCAGTTTAAGGTTAAAGGTTGACAACATTACTGATAGATTTTGACTATTATATTTACCGTTGATAGATTCACTGTTTAAGACAACACTACATTTTTCTATGTAAGATACAAACTTCAATTGAAAAAAAGAGAAAAGAAAAGAAAAAGCAATTTATTTTTAAATATCACAACCGCGTTGACTTGAACGTCACTGAAATCTAAAAAATACTTTCACATGTAAACGATCGCGGCAAAATTGTTAATATCGATGTCTGCAATATTATTAATTTATGACAACAACCAAAATATTTACGTTATGGTAAACGACGCGAGGCGAAACGAGACGAAATTACACTGAGAAAAAAGTTAATATAATTTTTATTACACTGTATTATAATGTGAGGACAAATGCTTTCATTTTAAAATTATTATAATACAGTATGATAATAATCTGCGCAGAAATATTCTGGCGCATCATTATATGATTGCGCCGTAGTTTACCGTGCATATTATTATTATACTGTATTAGAATAATTTCAAAATGAATGCATTTGTCCCCAAATTATAATACAGTATAATAAAAATTATAGCAAATTTTTTCTCAGTGTATACGGCGGGATCCGGGTGTTTGTCAAGAATAAAAAATGGACGCCGGAGCGATCGAGGCGGCCGCGCAGTCAATAATGATCTCGATGTGTGATTTTACACGATTTGGAACAGGAATGACCCGCAGAGGCGGCACGAAACATAAGCAATATACCGTCACGTTGTAAATTTGATCACTTTGGCCACTCTTATTTTACTGGCTAATTGCCACACAGGCACGCGCCGTCAACTCCGCTTCGACATAATGAACGTTTAATGACCCCGCCAAGAAATTGATTACCACTGAAAATCGCTAGCATTGTTGTTTTGTGTTTAACTTCTGTAATGGAATGTGTCAACTTCCCGTTCTATCTTGGATATGATATTAGTTCAATGATGTTAGGGATTAAACGTTCTTTACTTTGTTCGAATGTTCAAAGCGCGATTCAAGTGTGAATTGCGATTTTTTAAAATTATTTAATTTCTCATTCTGTGATGATGTACACTGAAAAAAAAATATAATGAAAGTTACTATTTATATAATAACTTAGGGACAAGTGTACAAATATAGTAATTTATATAACAAAAATAAAGTAAGTTCAATCAATATATTACTATTTTCGACTATTTTGTAAGATAAAATTCACTATATTTGCACACTCGTCCCCAAGCTATTATATAAATAGTAACTTTTATTATATTTTTTTGCTCAGTGTACGATATATTTATTCTTAATATATTATATATTTTACTCACGTATTTTCTTAGTACTGCACTACGTAAATTTCGCACTCTCGTTTACGTACCTAAAATAGAAAAAAGACAATAATTAAACAATTATATAGTTCCTACGCGGAGAAAAATGTTGAGTTAAAAATTACTGAAAGCTTAGTAAATATTATTTAAAACAAGGTAACTGACGGACAAAACAAAAATTTAGTTAGAAAATACCGAACTTTTACTGTAAAAATTGATGAACTTTCAGCATATATTTACAAACATTCGTCAGTGTTTACTGAAAAGTTCGGTAATTTCTATCTAAAATTTTGTTTTGTCCGCGTAATTTTTCTACGTGTAATAATAAATATCAATTTATTATCAAAATATCAATTGTGTGACAGAAGGGTTGTATTTTGAAATAATACATACAATTTCGGCAAGTTTAACCCTATATCAGCAATTTTGACTAAAATAGATGTAACATTTACTAATTATTAACTATAATTTAAAACTAGAACACTGCTGTCATTTATTTAATATTTTGCGAGTAATTTTTAATAAATTGTTTCTTTCCGTGTATAAATGTGCATACTGAAAAAAGTTACACAATAAAATAATACGTTTGAAATGGTCGTATTTTTCCGCACCGAGTACAATACAACTGAAAATCCTCTGCCAAAGGCTAGAATGGGGATTGAAAGAAGTTTTTCTCGGTGGTTCAATGGATAGTATTCGCCAACGCTTTACCGTAGTTGAAATCAAAAATACATTCTAACGGAATGGTATCGATGTAATTTCAATTTCCTCGTGAATCATTGACGGTAATATTTTCGAAAACAATATTAAATTTCTCGATTAAAATTTAATTTACGCATTAAATTCATTGAAAATGCAATTTTCGGATTCCAAAAGTGAAGAAATGAGGAAAAATGGAGGATTTTAAAGAATTCTTAAAATTATACTTGGCGAACGGTTTTGCAAATTCAAACGGTTTATATTTCTGCCTCGAAATATAGTGTACGAAATAAAAAGTGATTTCAAAACGTCGGTAGCATATGCTCGAGCATTAACGTCGCGATTCAGATATAATAACGAGCACTGAGATCTGCTGTACTTTATTGTTGACAATGATACATATCTGCGCCGCTGACACGTGTCTAATAATCTTTATTAATCGGCGTAATTTATCGCAAACGCGAACGCCGAGATCGAGAAACGATAGCTCATGAAACGGCTGCGCGATATTTTCCGACCGAATTGCAAGAATACGTGACAACCGCGTCAATCGCCGCGCGCGATCTCGAACGAGAAATTTTAATATCCGCGCTCCCTTACAGTAATCCCGCAATTATTGCGCTATCTGACACAACGCAACATTCAAATGATTCGAATGGAATTGAAAAATCTATATATTTAATTTACAATTTTGCCGTTTAATATTCATCGTTTTACTCAAATTAGATAATTTGTTATGCGATTTTTTAAAATTAATTAAATAATATTTTTATTATACCATCTTCAGATCTAAACATTATATATGCATTTGAATGAATTATGCATATAAATTATTAAGAACTTTATATTTATTATTTTACTTTACTCTTCATACATTCGTCATTTAATTTACAATTTAAAATGATAAATTCGTAAAAATCTACACTCTTAGAAGTAATATATATGACGTAAAATGATAATGTTTTGGAACGTCTTAAAAAAGGAAACAAAGCATTTAAACATATGAAATAAACAAAGACATTCGGAGTAAATCTATTTTTTTTATTTATATTTGATAAGTTTATATTTTGTGCCCTTTTTTAATCTGCCTTTAAAAGTCTAAAATCTTAATACAAAAGAATCGTTTTACACGCAGAAAAATGTTGCATTAAAAATTACTGAAAGTTCAGTAAATATTATGAAAAACACAGTAACTCACAGACAAAACAAAAATTTAGTCAGAAAATATCGAACTTTTACTGTAAACATTGATGAATTTTCAGTATATATTTACAAACTTTCATCAATGTTTACTAAAAAGTTCGGTAATTTCTAACTGAAATTTTGTTTTGTCCGTGAGTTACTGTGTTTTTCATAATATTTACTGAACATTCAGTAATTTTTAATACAGTTTACTGCGTGTAAGAGCGTGGTAATTAGATTTACATTGATTATTAATACTTGTATCAGTTTATTTTTTAATTTGCCTGTTGTATACTTATACACTGAAAAAAATAATCTTACAAAATTTACCAAACTAGATAATAACAGTAGAGAAAATGGTCAAAAATGTAACTATGGTTAAATAAATTATGATTAGAAAATTCTAAAATATGTAAAATATTACCAAACAAATGATAAAAACAATGATATCGTCTAATGTTTATTTACATTTCTGCTCACTTTTCCTGCTGTTACTATCTAGTTTGGTCATTTAGTAAGATTATTTTTTTAAGCGTATATCACTTTTTAATATCCGAATACTAAACGGGACAAAGCGCGCATTTTTGCGCGCCCATTCGGCCGACTTCGTTTCGACGGCGGCTCTTAATTTTTACGATTTTCATCACCGTTATTAATTGCTAAATAACACGTTTATGATTTTCTTATAATATACATTTGACACACTAAACACGTATACGAACGTACGCGCGACTGTGCACGTAAGTGGCTATAAATGCACAATCATGTTGCATTCACTGCACGTCTATTCTCGGATGCAAACACGTCTAGGCATTATATGAAGGTCGACGTGGTGTAAACGCTAAAAACACGCTGAACTTGCCTCTATGTCAATAGAAACTCAAATGTGTTCCTGGATGCTTGTTTTTACCGATAATAATACGAGTTCTATTATAAACCGCGCGTAAATATTATGACTGCGAGGGTTAAATGTCCAAATCCGCGCTGCATTATTCGGTGAGATTCAAATTGACACCCGACAAATAAAACGTCGGAAAATGATGATTCCTGGCGAAAACATCGTTACGAGCGCCAGAATAGTTTGGCCTTATTTTAAGACGACTGGTGGGCCTTAAACGAGGACACTCGACGAATTGATAATAGTGGTAAACATATATATATATATATATATATGCGGATCTTAAATTAAGGTACTCGTTATATTAATTGCAGTCGCTATGAAGGTCTTAATTTAAGACGCCATTCCCCTAATTGAGACCTTACGTTGATTAGGCGATTAATGTGTTGACTGTGTCTGAAATTAAGACGTCGGTGTTTCAAGTGCCAAACAATTCCGAGATATTTATTTTTGCAGTCGAACAATAGTGTCTTAATCTGAGACGCTCTGATGACCTTTTCATTTAAATTGCGATTTTGCAATGGGGATATATTAATAGATAAATATTCCATTGCACATTTGATTTTTATTGTAACCGAAAGCAAATGTAAAGTGTATTAAAAACAAAAAATAATAAAACACTGAAAGAATAAGTCAAGAATGTTAATTTCAGACCTGAAATATAATAAATAGTTTTTCTAATTGAACTACGGCAAACGCAATTTCCTTCAATTTTCATTCGCACCGACGATTGAGTTGTTCGAACGTTAAACCGTCTCTCGCTATTCGAATTACTCGCAACGTTACTACAATGTTTAAACTCTCGGCTTAAATAACAAAATAACATTGCAACTCGCACTCGATACTTATTCGCTCGTAGGTCACGATCGTATTAATAGTGTATGTCTTATAATTTATATATATATACATATAACATTATATTACACATTTGTATAACAAAAGTAAGGGACGCTTTAGCCTGTGGCAGCGTACCGTGCACGTATATATATATATATACATACACGTGTTCGCCACATGACGTGTAATTTTTACCACGAAACGAAACCGGATCTTTACTTTTTGCGCCGCGCGAGAGTTCGGGCTGAATTAGTTACGCTTCTTCTGAATTGAAAGTGATTTCATAAAGTTTCAATCACTTTGATTCGCGTTGATATGAAAAATGCGCGGCTCTCGTATCTTCGCGGCGGAGATTGGTAACGCGACGAGGGAGACGGACAGATATGGATGAACAGAGATAGATAGAGAGAGAGAGAGAGAGAGACAGAGAAAAACACGCGAATTTGGTGAAGAGCGAAAAAAGTGAAATGGAGGCGCGCGAGCAAAGTATAGGAAATGCGTAAATTACGGTTCGCGGGTTGATTCGCGATCAAAAGGCGAGCGCCGTTCGCCATTGGCCGATACGTCTCGGCGCGTTTCCCTCGCAGGGTTTCCATTAATAGCGCGCGCTTTTTGGCAATTCGCCCGTATTGCTACCTTTATTCATATATCCCAGTTGCCCCCGAGACGGCGATAAAAATAAACGTTCAAACGTATCGTCTCGCGCATTCCGATAATTTGCCAAATATTTCATGTACGCGCAAATCATTTCCGTCGCGTTTCATTTTTACGCGCACGCAAAGAGCACGCAACGAGGTGCGCGCAACAATTTCGATTACATTTTTTCGGTTCTTTTTTTCCATTACTTCGATAACGCGCGTTTCCGTTATCACATTCTTCATTGAATCAATAAATCGACAAATCCCGAGCATTTTTCACGATTTTCTATCCCCGTTTTTCGTTATCGGTAAAGTTTTCGAACGAATCGAACTTTAATCTATACTGAAACAACAGAGCCGTTTGAAGTCACCTTGAACAGACTCGGCATTTAATAACCGATCGTTCGGTTTGTTGTTCAAAAATCATAAAACACGTTAATCACTGATAACAAATCGGCCGAGAAACTGCGCGAGCGTCGGCGGAAACGAATCGAAGTGCGCGCGCGTAAAATCTGTTTCGAGTCGCGAGAGAGCGTCGATCCCGTCAATTTGGTCCTCGGCTATTTTTGCCGGTTTATTTTTAGGCCGCGCGTGTTAACGGCAATTAACCATGTCGCGCGAGTCAAACGAACCGCCGCGCTGATAACGAATAACGATAACAACGAATCGATCGGGGCGGCCGCGACCGAGCGCGATGTCTCGCGCCACGTCCGTTTTGACGCGCGGCAAACCCAGGGGTGCGATCGGCGTTCCTTTTCCTTTTTGTCGCCTTTTTTCTTCCTCGCCAACGCCACGGCCGTCCGCGGACGGAAATGGACGCGCATCGCGCGCGCAACGCAGGTGATATTTAGGTAATGGGAGCAATCAGTGGAACGCGGCGAAATCGGACCGAGCATCTCGCGAGAGATGATCGTATTAGCGATGCTAATGGCTCTATTGCCGCGAGAGCCACGCGGCGATCGCGCCATACAAATTACTCGGCTGTGTTATTTTGCAGAAATAATTACGCGATTGATACGCGCTAATATACATAATAAATAATGCGCCGGCGAGGCGAACCGCCGTGCCGGAAGTTCCAAGTGGATCGAGCAATATATGAGAGGCATTAATGATCGCGTTTTGCGATTCGCTACCTGTTGGAGGCGCGCGCTTATTTTCCTTTTTTTTTTGTTTTTTTTTTATCGCTTCCTTTTTGTTTCCTGTCTTTTTCCCCCCATTTTTCTATTAAATTAAATATCATTTGATTTAATTATATCAATTTATGTAGTACAGTTACTGGGATTCCGTCATTATTTTCGCATATTAATTAGCCGTTCACTGTTTTTGCAAATTACGGAACGGCGCACGGATTTTGAGAAGAAGAAACGATTGAATTAAGTTTTTTATAATATTTTTTTATTTCAAATAATTCAAGCTCTGTATATAAATGGGATCAGTTCGATTTCTATTGTTTCATTAAAATTGCATTAAAAATTACTGAAAATTCAGCAAATATTATTAAAAACACTGTAATTCACGGAAAAAAACAAAAATTTAGTCAGAAAATACCGAACTTTTACTGTAAACATTGATGAATTTTCGGTATATATTTACAAACATTCATCAATGTATACTCAAAAGTTCGGTAACTCCTCCCTGAAATTTTGTTTTGTCTCTGAGATACCGAGTTCTTAATAATACTGACCTTTCAGTCACTTTTCACGCAACATTTTTCTGCGTGCACTCGTTATGCACGCGATAAAACAATCGCGCGCAGGATAAAAAGCAATTATCAAATCGTAAAAATACATTTTTCGAGCTCTCTAAGCGAGACAGTAATCTTAATAATAGGCCATTTGTTTTATAGTTTTATTCTAGTTTCGTTTTACATTCCGCGTACCGTCGTCCGTATCAGTTCACCTTGGAGTTAATCGATTTCAATTCATTAACATTATCGTTCGTTGCATTTGCATCGCGAAAATTCGCTTTTTCGAAGTCGGTTTTCCTCAAAGTCGTTTACTTTGTAGAATATTCGCGCGTCACGATTTCGCGATAAATGCAAATTGACTTTAAGTGATCGAAGCGCGCTCGGGCAGCGCATATATATAAATAAATAAATATATATATATGTGTGCAAATTGACGCGAAATATGTCTGGATCGTGAATTGCGCGCGAAGCACACGCTTTGTTGTTGCTTTCGAAATGACACGCGAATATAACGTAACGTGTGCAAAAGTGTTAATGGGAGTGTATCCTTCCAAGTATTCGCGCGGCTATTCTCACCCACATGCCAGCACAATGCTGTCATTAATGCGCCGCCGATGTTAAAACGGCTGAACGTTCCCAGCGCGCTAACCCAATTGTCTCGGCCGCTATATAGTGTATCACTTTTTCTTACCGGAAGAGGAGTGGAAAAAGTCAAGGAAGTCTCCCGTTGCACGAGAACTGTGTCAATGAACAAGTCGCGATACATCTAGAAATAAACCGTCGAAATTTCACAACGCCTGTAAGTGCCCGCGACGGCGCGTTTCGCTCGGAAAACCGGAGGAATCGAACAATAAAACATAAAGAATGATAGACGAGATTGCGATCTTTGACTTTTACGTTGTAAAAATTAGCCAGTTTTTAGTCCGCGGGCGTCTATCGGCCGTTTGGATCTTAATTCAGATTCTTAATTCAGATCGGTTCGCGCGGTGGGAACGTTTTTATGCAAATGACGTTGCACAAATGTCATTTTCTGGAGACGGTTGACAACTTTTGAATCGAAATGGTCTGAGCGCGTGTAGTTCTTTTTTTGTTACGTTTTTTTTTTCCTTTCTTTTTTTCTCTCGTGTACCAGAGAAAATTCTTATTATAAGAATAACCCGAGTCAAATTTTTAAGCCACATTTCTACCTCGAAAAAACGAGGAAATTTTCATTTTCGCACGTTTCGAGGTTTAAAGGAGACTCAAATTATTTTCATAAAACTTTTAAGCGTATCGTTTTAACTTTGAATGCTGTATTGAATATAAT
>JABFQC010003530.1:0-13951 GCA_022817085.1 Psilanteris sp. ZL-2020 | reverse complement strand
TATGTATAATGAGGCTTTTGAGGACAAACCCTATTTGGGCGCCTAGTTACGTGTTTGCAAAATTATTTAAGTGGAGCAAATATGGCGGAGCACATCGGGCGGCCTTCGGCCACCCTCACAAGGGAATGCGGGGGGGGCTGCGCCTCCCCCCTTAAAAATCTAGCCAAACCCAAAACGCGAGGGTCCTAGTGGGCCCCAGTACCGTATTCATTAAATACCAATATCCATTAAATGAAATGTGGCAATTTTTATATGCATATACCCGTGACCCGTGAATTGGTGCGAATAGCCACTTCGATGAAAATACCCGAAATAGTTAGTTAAAAGTGATTTAAAGTAAAAAATGGTTGCATTAAATATTTAAATTTGTTCATAAAATGGACTTTTCTGCGTGTCATTTGAAGACAATTCATTCAAATCAATCAAAAATTCGTGTTTAGACATTATAATCCAACCAGAAATCCGTAAAAAGTCATCTCAGATCGATTGTGAAAAATTAATTTTTCAAAATCAACGTTTGGTTGATTATTTTTTATTACAGTAACGTTATTATAGCTTTGGTATGCAATGTTAATACAGCATTGACTTACAATGTTGTTACGGCATTAGGATAATGAAACAATGTAAATGTTTTGGCCAACATAGGTTCGGCGTTAGGATAACTGAGAATTTCATAGTAATATTGTCTATTGCCAACATAATATTTTTGTAAACTTGGTATTCACAATTAATTTTTCATTGGTTTCGTGTTGAAATTCCATTTTGGACAACTACCATTGGCCCAACGTATAATCAGTTATATCTATTGGCATTGTGTTGACAATTTCCACATGGGTATTGGCTAATCCTGTAATTCACAAAACAAATATATCATTTCCTGCATCAATAATGGAATTAAATATTTTAAGGACATTCCAATACCATTAGACAATGCAGGTGAATACAATATGCCTAATTGAAGGATTTATAGACTAAGCTCCACTGCGCTATCCGTGGAATACAACGAGTATGTTTAACCCTTTCTTCAGGCAAGTCAACACAATCAAACTAAGACCACTTTGAACTGCTATTATTAAAATCAGACATGTTTTTGAATTCGTCTAATCTTATTATACTTATACCAACACCATATAAAGGTAGTTATATATATATATGTATATACAAACTCATCTGCCATAACGCTTGGCTAGATTTACTCGTAGCGAATGTTATTTCAACAATTGAACGAAACACAAGCTTTCCTTCCAACAACATTCCTACTGCGTAATGGACGAGCTCCCTTTTTCCTCTCCAAGAGGCAGTGTCCCTTCATATTTCGCTTTTCCCTTCACTACGGTCTCACCCCTTGCTCTATCTACAGTGTTCAATGGCGGGAAGGAAGCTCCCCATGTATAAAGCATTCACCACTACAGCTTTCCAGATTCGCAGATTTAAAGGCTGATATATAGGGTACACGTGTTCCTCTTAAAAGATATTACAAAGAAAAGTAAAAAAAAAATTAAAAAAAATAAGTAAGTTTTTCATTAATCAGATAGACGAGAACAAAAGAAAAAGATTGCACAATGATTTCGTCTCCAAAAAAAATCTTTCACATTCGTGAACTCTGACCTGCGATTTCCAAAAATTTGAATTAATACTACACACACAAATAAAGTAGCTACTGCAGCATATTGCAGTGTATTTTATATCATATACCATATTTTGTGTTAGGATAATACCAATTACAATTATTTTAAAACTAATTAGAAAATTATATTTTGTATTCTAAATATATTAATTATTAAAAAATTTCAATAATTGAAAAGTCTCTTCAAACACTGAAAAAAATAATCTTACAAACTAGATAATGTAGGAAAAATAAGCAAAAATGTAAATAATATGATAAATTACGGTCAGAATTCTAAAAATATGTTAAATATTACCAAATAAGTACCGTGGTATTGTCTAATGTTTATTTAAATTTTTATTATCTACTTTGGTACAATTTGTAGTATTATTTTTTACATATAACCATCGTTTTACAATGAGTTTGATACAAGTTAAATGCGAATCAGTACCTATACTTAATCATTAATGATATTAGATACATAAATGCATGTATATTGAATAGCCAAATATTTATTTTAAATTACAAAAATTTGCATTGTATTAGCGAGTTGGAAATCTGCACGTTCAATTTAATCCGTACAATTAGTACAGTATTAAAATAACTGTAAGGTTACGGGCAATAATCTTTGTAGAAAGTAAGCGTTGTCTGAACACAAAAATTATTAAGGATATCACATATCCTGTTATCTATCCAAATTTTTCCAACGATTGACGATGGCAAACGAACACTGAGAAAAAGTAAGTATGAAAAATTACTATTTAAAATACTAATTTGGGTTTATAAGTGATAAATCTTCAAATTTACTATTTTAAATAATAAAATGTAACGTTTTTGTATAGAAATTTATAGAATTGTGTATAGAATTTACTACTTTATCTGAAAATATTATACTAATAAAAATAGTAAATTCGACGATTTGTCGCTTATAAATCCAAATTAGTATTTTGGATAGTAATTTTTCATACTTAATTTTCTCAGTGAAGAAGAAAAAAGAAATTCATACATTTGACAACAATATCCTTTGCAAAATGTCATTCGCAGATTCGTGAACTTTGACCTCCGCTACTCAAGAAAAGAAACAACTTGTTCATTAACTACGTAAACGACTCTTTCGTCCAGCACACGTTTGGTTAATAAATTTCCGGTCTTACCGACCGAGCTTCGAAAAATCAATGTTCCACTCATGGCACACATACACAGGCTCGGTGCCATCCTACGGCAGTGCAATACACGTAGCATCATTACTCCGCGTATTCAATCGGCGTAGATTTTTATTGCACATCTTGGCAATTGCAAAATAATGCGCGGCATTTCTTTGTCGATTTATCTTTTTTTATTGTATTTCTTGAATTGAAATGCCGGTTGCAGTTGATGCAATTACAGGCGACGAATTGTGCGGTGGCGTCTAAATTGAATTTGAATATACATTTGACGGATTTTTGAGATAAGTCGGCGTTTCGTGTTTGCGCGCACTATGATCGAAATTGCGGAAATTTTGATCGCAAAAAATTTTGTAACAACAAAGACATCGCGTGCATCGATGTGGAAACAAGTATGAGCATTCGTGTGACCGAATGCTTTGTTTGCGTCAACGGCATTGCGAATCAAATTGTTGCGATACTTTGTATACGAAAGAAATAAAGTACTTTACCGCGTTCCAAAATAGACGGGAAAGCGTTTATTGGATAACGACGAACGAGATGGATGCGGTCAAAGGACGGTTTTTCTCCCTCGGGAGAGAAAACTGGTAGTTATTTTATGTCGCAAGGGATGTAATATATGGGGAATAATATTCATGTTAAATCAACATTTATTTATGCAATGATAATTTTCAAAATGTCACTTTGACTTTGATGTGATGTAAACATTACAATGAGTCAGTATCGCTTTGACATTTCAAACCTAAAATTTCATTCTTAGTTTTTTAATTCAAGAAAGAAAAGTGCAATTTAACTCCTTAGGGGATAAACGAATTTTTTTTTTTCTCAGGTTCTGTCTGATATGGGTTATATCAAAGGCAAGTTATATTCATTTTTTTTGTTTGAGATAGAAAAGGGGACTTTTTTGCTCTCGGGGGAGAAAAATAATTGGACGGGAAAATATATACTGGACCCTTCTTGGCACCTGCAAACATGCAACGTTGCAGCAGCAAGTAAATGTCCCTCAATATTAACTTTGCATTAATGTTGAGAGTAAGTTGAAACAATGTTGCTGCAAAATTTAGGTACAAACATTAATCAAAGAAATCAATTCAAATACCTAATAACAGTATGTTATTTCAAACATATCACTATTGCCTAATGGTGAAGCGTTTGGGTTTGACTTTACTGTATGACGGGGTTCGAGTCCCCGTTACTATGATTTTTCAAAAGACATTTTTAAATGTAGAGTATACAAAAAGTATGAAATAAAATCATTTTTTTAATTTCAATAGGATATAACGTTAACATAGGGTAGTAGTAGTATTCTCATTAAAATGCAATATGTAAAATTAGACTTAATGCGTATTTGCGTGAGTCTGACGAAATATAATTTAATTCACTATACCCGAGAGAGGAAAGTTATTCATTGCCACATATATTTGTTGTTGTTTTCATATTTTGTTATTCCATTTTTAAAGTAAAAAGCACAATATTACTCCCTAAAGTAGACAAATACATTTAAACGCGTAAAATTTAAGTTCATATATTTGGGTACAAAATTAAGTTTAAAATATATAAAATCATTTTGTGATCGAATTAGTTGCTGGTTGTTAAATGAACCAAATACTAACACGCAGTCGCGCCGCGTAAACAGTACTGAAATTAATTCTGTTTATTATCAAATTCACTTTTGACCATTCTAGATACTGTAAATATTTACAGTTTTTTACGAAAATAATAAATCAACAATTCCAAAGACGAAATCATTTTTCGTTGTATTTATCCGAAACACTTAAAAATGCAAGTCATATCAATTTACGCCTCACTTTTATGTTTCACTTTTTCCGAATGCAACGCAATCAATTACAGATTGTCATTACGTTTATTTATATTCGCGAAAAAGTAATTGCAATGAAAACTTTGAAAATGCAAATAATTGTTCATCAATGTCGATTGTCTTCTGCATTCATAAAAAAAGCCAAGATTATTAAATAAAAAATTGCTGGCAAAAAGATCACACTCAAGGGCGCGATCGCATTAAATTAGTTCCCCGTGAATGTGGAATATTCCGGAATGGTAGATTTCGCAACGCAAATATTTGTGCCCGACGAGAAATGGCCGATATTTTTGACCTTGGAAGTAAATCAAGACCACCAAAGTCATAAATAAGTATTCGAGTCGGCATAACAGGTCCAAGAGTGTGCCAATCGTAAACAGTGAACAGTAGACGGCATAAAATAAGGTGATGTCATGATTCGTCGAACCCCTCGAACGCCGTATCGCGTTCCGTCACGCTACACTGAATCCGCCCTCCCTCTCCACCTAGCATGACGTCACATTTAGGGATGGTCTTTAATGGGCATAGGGCAGTTTTTTATTGCCATACGTTTACAAATACAATCACAAGTATGCTCGTGCGTTTAATCCGAAACGCACTGGTTTTAAGCATTGTTTTTGCTTTGAGCAACACTTTGTTGGTTCAGGTTTAAACTATCGCGCACAAAAAAAAATTCTTTCAAAATAACTGTAAGTTCAGTGAATATTACCAAAAAAACAGCAACTTGCGGAACAAAAACAAAATATCAGTTAGAAATCACTGAACTTTAAAGTAAACATTGACGAATGTTTGTAAACATACACCGAAAATTCGTCGTTGTTTGCTGTTAAGTTCAGTGATTTTTGACTGATATTTTGCTTTGTTCCGCAAGTTGCCGTGTTTTTAATAATATTCACGGAATCTTTTTACTACGAGCAGTTATAAATGTTTATTTAACTGCAAAGATCGTATTTCGAATATCATCAGTCGAGTCATTACGAACCACTTTCTGAATCGTGCGAACGACAATACGTTTCACGGCGAGTTTTTTTATTGTATCGGATAAGATGATATTAACCACTTGAATCGCTATTACATATATCACACTGGTCGCTGTTTACGGTGGTTTGTTTACGTACATGACATTGATCATTGTGGACATTCGTTCTCGTTTGTTTACACATTTTTTGAATTTATTGTTTACATACGTGACATTGATCATTGTTTACATTCACGCTACTTACGACGTATTCAGAACTGTTTACATTTATAAATTGTGTTAGAGGTATATATAAATATATATATCTACAAACTATATGTGTAACAATATATGTAATAGTGGATATATTAATAAGTGTTTACGTTTGATATAAACTAAGGTCATGAAAAACGTAAATGAATGCATTTTTTACACGGAGAAAAAAGTATAACGTAAAATTACTTTACTTTATGAGAATGCAATCAAAGATAACATGTATTAGCAGTTTCTCTGTATATTATATCATTATTTAACTTTTATTTGATTACTTTGTCATTCTATACAATGAAATTATTATACGTATGGTGAAAACAATCACACAGATATATTATGAACATTTACAAGTGATTAATATTCACGTAGAAACAATTATAAAAGTATATTAAAATTTTTCCAGACAGTATGGTAAAATGTCATGGATGGTTAGTTTGACGCTTAAATGAGTTAACCTCATCATCATAGGTAGTACAATATTTTGCCACTAAGCGACGCAATTATTCTCGAAAGTATATAAATTTGATGTAGAGTAGTATATATATATACTTTAAAAACTATTATTACAATTGCAAAAGAGAGAAAAAATGTCATTTTTAATATATATAATAATACAAAGTTCGATAATAAACGTATGAAACAAAAATTAATTTAAATAATAAATTAATATATTATAAATAGCAGCTTTAGGATCAGCATTAAACAAAGGGAGATTTGAAATTGTTTAATGTTTTATTATTGTAAGCTGAAAAATGAGTAATAAATCAGTGAAAAATTATGCTGTTTTCTAACATTATTGCGGTTCTAAAAATGTAAAATTTCGAGACGGCTTGGTAATATTTTCTCTGAATTATTGTAGACTTTATTGTAAACTATTCAAAAAATTAATGACTGTATTGAATAAATATTGATAAAAATGGAATAATCAGTTATACTCATCCAAGTAGAAATTTCTCAAGTAACTCGCGAGTTACTATAGAAATTTTATGTACAAATTCTCTGGTAACTCACGAGGTACTAGACAAATTTCTACTACACTGTTAAAAATAAGTGTCTTAGATGTCACGATTTTAAGACACAAACTGACTTATTTAAGTCACCAGCTATCTTAATGCACAATATTTTGCATTAGATTAAGACACTTAGGCGTCTTAATTAAGTCGTTTTGTATCTTAAATAAGATACATGTATTATATATATTTTAGCAGTGTAGGGCATTTATTACTATACTGTATTGAAATTATATTGTGAAATAACCTCTCCGACTGCATTTCTATAAAGTATAGTAATTTTCAACGGAAAATATAATATTTTTAGCTATAATTTTCTCTCCGTGTATACTCAACCGCTGCATCATTCCTTCTATTGCATTAATGATTCAGATTTCATTCCGATAATCAGATGATTCGTCTTAAATGCAATTCTCTCTATGTATATATATATATATATTTATAAAATCCAGTTAATCTTCATATCTGTCGTGTTCCAGGCCCATACACGCTGCCAAATATTGGCTCGGAGTCGTTTGTATCCAAGATTACATCTTAATCGGTAACAATTTCAGATTCACAAGCAAGATGTTTCGACGACACAAAAAGCCACACTACCCAATTTCGCGCTTTAAATTTGAATTATGCAGTGCGATCGGAGGTTGTGCATTGGTGCACTTTTGCGTTACGATCGTAACGGCATCCAAATTGCATTGAAATAAACAATACCCGTGAATAGATATGAACACGTGATATAACAAACAATTTCGGCTCGGCGCCATCGCCTTTGTATCTCGATAAACTCGACCACAATCGCATTAGGCATTCGACCCACTGATTAACTTCATCATCAAAACTCGTCTGAACAGAGACGGCGTTTGATAATACACACATCACGAAAGCATTTTGGCTTCGATCCTTTATTAGTATTTCTAAGTAGATTACGACCTTGATTTAATTACAGTTCGTCAATTGACGAATTGGTTCATTAATTATTCCTACGGTTTATTTTTTCTTCGGTAATATTTCTTATTAAACCCCGACGAAACTTTTGTTACTCACGGAAAAAAGATATCGTTAGTACCAGTAAATGTTTACTTTAGACAAACATAATGTAAGGTTAATATGGAATAAGTAAACCGAATATACTTCTGATAACCGCGCGCGTATGTTCACTCTTGTTTTGTTTTTCTAAATATAAAGTATGGTTAAAGAAAATTGATTTTTTGCATAAACCAAAAAGGTTCCCTTAGTTCAAAATAAACAAATATATATTATGAAATACAACCAAATTGAATGTTTGTTATGTTTTGAGTTATTTTTATTTATAAGCTTAGATATAAATCTGCTAATATCTGCTTAAACCATTTTCTTATATTCTTATATAGCTTGGCCCAAGCTTGACTTTTTTTCTAAAAAAATTAATTTAAAAAAAATAAATATTTATTAAAATTTTTATAAATTATAATATCTGAAAACGTATTTTCAGCATTATAAAACAACTTCTATGAACGGTCACCCATCCGGTTAATAACCGTCGCCAATGTTGCTTAACTCCTTAATGGTAGTTTTCGCCTTTGTCACTCTTTCCACAAGCGCGAACTAATCACAAGTACATTTTAATAATATTGAGCTACACGGTGAATGGTTGGCTGCCAACGTTGCGCCAGAAGTAATTGGTGTTTCATTCCAATGGTTTGCCAAGATTGGCATCCAAGGTTGAGCCAAGCTTGGGCCGGTCGTTTTCAACTGACAGGCCACAGATTTTTCTACATAGGATATGACAAAAAACATTGATCATTAATGTAAGTTCAACATTTTTAAATTGATTTCAAATATTATAACTTAATTTTCAAACTTTCTTACTGTAAATTACTATTTTACTGCACATTTTAAAATTCAGTATATTTTATTAAAATGATGCTTCTTAGCAATTCTAGGTAACTATTGGAAATAACTTTCTTATCTCTAATCTTACCTTGAATACTTTGTTAATATAAATTTGTATAGGAATATTGATGAATTATAAATTGTACAAAGGTACAAAAAATAAATCACTATTTTCACTAATTATAATTTATATTATATTATAATTATATCTAAGAGTTAATAATGGTTATATTATTCGGATAATTTTTAGATTTTTTTTCTTCAAAACGAATATTGTAAAAATATCAACATTAATAAAACTACGTTTTTTCTAATTTATGGGGATTTTTGTTTAAAAAAATGAAGAAACATAATATATAATTTTTAACTTATAACTTTTCTTATTTTCTATTACCTTTTAATATTTAGTTAGAGTATTACTTCTACTATACTAATAACATTACTACTACTAAATAATATTTGATCCATATTTTGAATCAAAATTTGGGCTGTTTTAACGTATTGATTTTTAATACAATTTACCTTGATTAGAAAATGCTGTAATTAATCAAGAATCAAAGGGGTTCGATCTTTTCGTAGCCAATCCATTTAGAGAAGTGTAATAAAAGTAAAATTTTATTACCTCTTCTCGCATTAGAGAACCGTAGTAAAAGAACAGATTAATGAGAAAGGGAAACGAATCGCTTGCTTTACGAACACTTTTAGAAACCTGAGTTTGAATTCTAATTTGACATCAATTTTATTAACTTGACTTTTAACTAGAGTAGTCTTTTCCTCAACCGCAATCGTTCGGTTTTACACTGTGAAAAAAATGCATAAAAAATTACTATATATATATCTATAGTACATTAACGCAATACAATAACGCAAACTTAAAGATAATAGATATATTTTCATAAAATTAATGAATAGATGTCGCAAAAGTCCAAGATTTTTTGTATTATGAATAGTAATTTCTCATGTTTGATTTTTCTCAGTGTAGAACGGTAAAATTAATGAAAATGACACAATTTTTACAGGAACTTATTTTTCGGTATATATTGTATATACACGTTAATATCGTTCAAATAAGGACTTCGAATTTATTACATATCAGTTATTACTTTATAGTTACAGACTATACTTGGCGATCTGCCTTTTTTAAATATATGTATGTATTCAAAGATTTTATGTATATTCAAAGTTATTTCTACACGGAGAAAAATTATATATTTAAAAAAATCTCAATATAAATAGTAAAACTAGGATACTCTTGCAAATCTGATAAAAATTACTATATTATATAGTAAAATGATCAGTACACATAACAATTAATTCAATTCATGTAGCATTTTTTATTATACCATATAGTTATTTTTATCAGATTTACAAGAGTATCCTAGTTTTAGTATTTATATTGCGATTTTTTAAATATAACTTTTCTCCTTGTAGTGAATAAAATATATATTTACAAATATCAACTAAAATTGTAATATAATTAATTATTTGTTATTTTCCTTGTGAACTTCTTTATTAACTATTTCAATAACAAATATATTAAACATTTGTTGTGTCGCGGGTGGTCTGGATTAGTCCCCCGTCGAGCGCGACGCCTGCAGCTTTGATGAGTCCGGGTGGTGAGGCCCCGATTCTGACCTGGGGCCGGTTCGCACCTCGGCGCCACTCTCATGAAACCCAGCCATTCCGAGTTCATTGTGTTGGGGGCTATCATGTCGAGGAACATGCCCATCCAAGACAAAAAGTGATCTGGATGATATGACCACCATCAATGATTTCGCCTGGGTATCTCCTCGGAGATGAGGCTTCTGGTCCAGGCATAGGCTCTCCATCATCCGAAAGGTTCTAAAAATACTTCATTAATAGTTATGGAAGTAATCCATAATATGATATGGAACTAATCAGTGTGATATGGGCTTTTCCACCTCGATTGCCATGTACGTTAATTACACAAAAAAAAGCATTCGATAGGACAACCATAATTATGGTTCAAATTACTTCGAATGAACAGTAATTATATGGACAGTTTATATGTTAAGGTTTAGTCTAAAATATTGCACGTGACATTATTTATGATGAGGTTATTATAATATTAATGGAAAACATTAATTAAATTAACATGAAATCATTAGGTTAGAAATTTTCATTCACAGATCTGTCCATATCGATTCAGTTAAATTAAAGACAAATTTAAATTAAACATTGAAACTGATTAAAAATATTTAAAATATAATCGCCATTGTGAAAAGTAATATAATCTTAATAATTTTTTCCGTGTAGGTTATACACTAAAAGGGATCGCACGGTCCATAGTGTATAAACCTCGACAACGCGGATCTAATTTGGAAGCTATATATTGTGACGCAGAAGAGAGCGTGTAATATCAAATCCAAATTTTATCACCCTGATTATAAGAGATTTCGCGGACTTTCTTATTGTATTAGCACTCATGTCTATCTGCGGCTTGATTCAAGTGAGCATTACTGGATCATGTAATCGCTGTAATTGATTTATTCGCGTTCCCCTGCTTCTGGATTACTAGGGACAATGTGAGACTCTCCTACTTCTTCTTTTAATGATCGAAGTTCCCGTAAATTTTGACCACAGTTAAAAAAGGAGATACTTTTATGGATGAATGGATGGACGTATTTAATGGTAACTGCAATTCATCCAGATGTTCATCCCATGATGTACAATCATCTTTCATGTTAGATATGACCATGCCTTTAACACCTGGCTAGATTTTTCGGTAGGATTTCTTGCAGCCAATGAAAAGTTGTGAATTGGCTAAATAAGTCCATTTCATGAAGAAAATGGCGCATCGCTTTATTGGCCAATTCAGTATTGTTCTCAGTTAACATTAACCTAGGGATTCCCCAGATAAACATGTGTGATTCGGACCCGCTTTGTGGAAATTATGGAGGTAGCATTCGCTTTTCATTTCAACCCATTTGGTAAATAGATATTGCATCATAAGGATATATCTGTGATCCAATTTACTAAGAGGATACGGCCCCATTGTGTCAGTTGAAACTATTTGCCATGGCTGGTCGTCTACTGTTCAGTTAGCCCAATATGCCCTACGCCTCACTCTCCACTGAAAAAAATCTACGTAAATTAACTTAAGTTTTATACCATGTATCTATTGAATATTACACTATTAATAGTGTACAAACATATTTACACTATTATTGTATTTTTCGAAAACGCTTTAAAATTACACCAATCGTATAATATGATTACACGTCCCCTTTACTCTAAAAACCAGGCGTGCTAGGTTATGTCTCACGTTCATACGAGACGTAAAATTACTTTTCGAGTATAATTTTGCACTACTAAACGTTGGTTATTTGTTGTCACCGACTATCGGTCTAATTTTACGACGAATTTTCTTGGTGTAAATAGGAAATGTTCGACATTTTTCCCCTCTTTCCCAAATAATAACAACAGCATATTATTTACTACCTTCACCATGTAATCTAGCGAATGGGTGGAACGGTTCTGAGAAAGAGAAAAGCTTACAGTTTCTTGGGGATGTTCGTCATAGAAAGTGATTTTTTGTCTTCTCAGAAGGAAACGCTCTGCGTTCGGCTATTGGAAGGTCGATTTCCTAGGATATATATTTCGTCGGTAAATTTAAGGATGTTTTTATTTAAAGTTAAAAAAATATTATTATTATACTAATCACATCCCGAGTAGAAATTTGTCTAGAATCTCGTGAGCTACTAGAGAATTTGTATATAAAATTTCTAGTAACTCGCGAGTTACTTGTGAAATTTCTATTTGGACAGTTACGCAATAATAGGCGTATTGAAATTTGAAAGCAGTTCACAGTTCCGAACGCGAAGCATTGACCACTAGCTACTGAAAATTCGTGAAAATTAATGAAATTTAGATATATTTGAGATGAACTTACAACACGATGTTTATATGAATTAAATATTAAATTTAAATCAACTAGCTATATGGTTGAATGAACTATTAAAAGAAATTCAAATAATTTGTTGTGTAGTAAAACCATTTACATTTAAAAAATACATCAACTATCTTTTAGAATTATATTAACAATATATAATTTGTTCATTCAGCTAGTTATTTATTGTTTCAGACAAAAATAATAGTTTTATTAACATTTAATTAGGAAATATAGTTGCTCACGCCCTTTATTTTTCTGTCCGTGTGTGTAATGAATATAACTTTTTTTTAATTATTAAATTTATAACATTTAAGTACATATTCGAATTAGATTTTTAAACATCAATTTTATATATTCGTAATTGATTATATTGGCTCATTACTACGTTTCACATAACTCATTTAAGCAAATTTTTACAAATTTACTTTTTAGGGGTAACGAGTGTCACATACCTTGGCTTCATATCTATACCGTGCGTTGGTTACTTATGTTGACAGTTGATTTTATAAATAATACAAGTCTCATTATTCTCAATTTCAAGATCTAAATCGATGAAGTGTCATCGAGCGCATGCGCAGTATTAAAAGTGACGTCATGGAAAACCGAAGAATTCATAAAACGAAGACCCAAGCGATTTAATAATGTTACTCAAATTCGCGCAAATATAAGTCTGTGTTCAAGTCCAACTCATGTTGATACAATATATGTTGTCGAAACCAAACGAAGCACCAATTACATTTGGGATTTGCTCTTGAAAATGACTGTCATTTTTAGATTAAAAATTAAATTTCGAATCCTGTTCCGGCAGTTTGTTAACCTAAAAATACAAAGATATTGATCGGTCGGTTGATATAGGATCGGAATATTTCTAACGTTCGAGGGAATTAATTTCGCATAGTTTATGCATAAAGATAATTATGCGTAACGAAATGCGTTAGGAGAATCAAATCAACTAATTATAATAATAATAATGATATTATGCACATACACGATACGATGATGCGAGTATTGATACAACCCTAGTAGAAATTTCAATCGGGCAGAAATATGGCCCCGATGTGGCAGTTTTGTTACCATATAGGGAACTTCTCAAGAAACCCGATCAGGGCCAATAGGTGGATGTAACATATGGGTACGATATGGCCCCGATCCGGAAACCAAATCATAAATTTTATTTGTTAAATAAAAAAATCGGGAACATACTGTATATTCGTATCTTTATTTAACGACAGGTTTGGAGACAGACGGCCATTTTCTTTACCATTTAAACAATGTTATTGTTTTTAAAAACGCGTCGTTTGGGGACTGTCCCCAAACGAATGTATATGTTTAACGATAGT
>JABFQC010003529.1:0-13953 GCA_022817085.1 Psilanteris sp. ZL-2020 | reverse complement strand
AAAAATAAAATGTAATATAGATTTCACTTCATTATTGCAGATCTCCAATATTTGTAGAAAAAATATGATAATTTAAACATTAAAATTCATTTGAAGCCAATAAATCAAAATTACTAAAAACAAAAAAAAATATTTTATTTTCTATAATTAATGGACTTATTTATTATTTTTTATCTTCTTAAATAACCTAGTTCAATAGGTAAATGTACATTTTTTCCTAATATACACACTCAAAGAAATTTAAATCCTGTAATAGAAATATATCATTCTTCGGACAATAAGTTTGATATATCGGTCTAAAGATACTTTCATGCTGCAAGAGGATGAAAATTGGTTGACAGAGTTCGCTTACCGATTCTATAGGTCTGATCGATTGTAGGTTATGTTACATTTTTACAAAATAAAACATAACAGAAATATTTTCATTCTCTCATAGCATGAAATCATACTGAGCAAATATCAAACTGATTTTCATGCTCTCATAGCATGATTCCGATTCTCACAATACGACTGTTCTTAGAGTGCAATAATTGTGTCTAAAATTATGTATTATTCTTATGTTTCTTGTTATTGTAGATAAAAGGTTATGAATCCTGCATATGACATGACTAAACCAATTAGAATTTGATTTTATTAAAATAAATAATTTATGCATTAGATAATTTTCCTTTTATCTTTAGATGTTAGACTGTAAGAATATTTTAATCTAAAATATAGATTAATTCCTCTTGTCGATATATTGAATGGAAAATCATCTGAACTTTAAACGATTCCTTTTTATTATAAACGATAGTTTTAAGAGTGTATATATACATTGATATACATAGCAGTTTATTAATATGATATTTTAATTATTTTTTTCTAAATTAATTGTTTAAAAAAAAGTCAAGCTTGGCCCGTTTGTTTTTTTCTACATGGGACAAGACACTTCTTTTTAGCGCAGTGATTGCGCTTGCTCACACCCGACAATAATCCGATCGTCCCGGACCGCTCGCGGAGGCCCTTTGTTTGTTAATAAACTTTCGTCGTTTACGCTTTCGTGCGATTAAACGGCGCGAATTTTATCGTTCGATTTCGAGCGTTATCGCGCTGGCAAAACTTCGCAGCTTCTTTGCGTGATAATGTAAATTACAACCGCGTTCGCTCGAATGCGCGTTCGAGGATTCGTCCTGCGGGAGCGTTGTTCCACTCAACCCCGGCTGTAAACATTTCGACGGAGTCGTGACGAAATCGACGGAACGAAAGAAAACGGGATCAAATGACGAGCGAAACAACTATATAGCAAACACCGGCAAATTGCGTACAAACCTCGGGGAAGAATCGCGCGGCTTCAATCATCCCGTCTTGTGATTAATTAATTAATTGCACTATATATATATATATATATATATATAGTTGATGTTTGAGTTCGATCGAAATCAAAATTCTCTTTCGAGCGTTCCGTATGTACACGTAATCCCGCAATTCGGGCGGTGCATTATTAATTATGCGCGCGATTAATATTGAACAAATAGCGTATTGGTACGCGCGTCGGGAGCATCGATCCAATTTATTATATTTTCAACATAATAATTTGTTTGGTTAAAAACGATCGGCTCTTAAACTTTGCGCACGTACAAGAGTTAGGCATCTCCCGTTTCTCGTTTCCAATATTAATTGCAAGCAAACAAAAGTCACGTAACATTACATATTTGCGCGCAAACAAATTCGTCGCTTCTTCGCCGCGGATAATAATAATTACCAATAATTAAACAAACGACCCACTATTCCGTCATCTCCTTTCGCGTATTGTTTTGCAACGGGCAACGGCAATAAAGTAACGCCACGTCGATCGGGGTCGCGAATGCCCTCAAAAGCACGCGAATTGTCCGTTGTTCTTGAAAAAAAAAAAAAAAAGAAAAGAAACAATCTTAAAAATCTATCCTTAGATTAAGAATTTAAATCTTATGGCAAGATGAAATCCTACTAAATAATCGTTAAGAATTACACATTCTTATGTCCAGAATTTAAAAATTTTGTAAATGACATTACTAAATGTTTACTTAGTAAACATTACTAATGTCGGGAAAATATAATATTGTGTAAACATTTAAAAAACTGTTAAATGGCAATTACTTTATAAACTACTAATTCTTTTCGGTACACTGAGAAAACAAATATTTAACAATTTATTATATATTATATTAAAAGTGGACGATACGTGAAAATACAAACAAAATTACTACATTATATATTAAATGTTTCTACATAAACTTGAATATATTATTATGTGCATTGCCAATTTTATTACATTATATAGTAATTTTTCTTGTATTTTCAGGTATTGTCCTGTTTTGATATATTATGTAGTAAAATTGTTAAACATTGTTTTTCTCAGTGTATATTTTCACAAGTGAAAATTATTTAACAAACAAGTGTTAAAAATTATTTTATTTATTTTAACATAAATTAACATTACACGGAAAAAATAAAGTATATTATTTTTATTTCTATATTTTACTCTTACAAATATTCACTACAAAAATATATGTAAAATTCATTAAGAATTTAATAATAAAAATCGGATAATTTAACAATCAATTGAAACATTAAATGATCAGAAAATGTAATCAATTAAGATCATTTTGATTTATTTTAAAAATTGTAATATAATCAAAATTATTCGCTGAAACAGTTCACACCGTTCAAAAAAATAAAAGTTTTTATATGCATTTGCAAATAAAAACATTTATAAATTACATTGTTACACTAAAATATTTCATGGTTTATCTTCAATAATTTCAATTACTATTCCAAAATATTATAAATTTGAAATAAAAAATTGTTTATTTTAAGTCAATTTTTTGTGTAATCTTCTCTTACACGCAGAAAAATATTCCATTAAAAATGACTGGAAGTTCAGTAAATATTAGGAAAAACACAGTCATTCACGGACAAAACAAAAATTTAGTCAGAAAATACCGAACTTTTACTGTAAACATTGATGAATTTTCGGTATATATTTACAAACATGCACCAATGTTTACTCAAAAGCTCGGTAATTTCTAACTGAAATTTTGTTTTATCCCTGAGTTAGTGTGGTTTTCCTAATATTTACTGTACTTTCAGTAATTTTTAATGCAACATATTTCTGCCTGCAACTCTTTTTATTCTTGAGCTAACTATATATGTTCAAAACTTCTAAATTCTTCCCTTAAGATGTACATTTCTAAGAGTATAAGAAATTTAAAAAAAAAAACAAAAAAAATCAAAAGAATTGCAAAACTGCCGACAAAAACCGCTTTCGCGTTCGCATTGGCAATTACCCGACGCGCCGAACGACCTTAAATAGCAAAAGAGTCGACAACTCACCCACGTAGTGCGCTGCTCCTGTTTGTCTTTGCGAAAGTGTTGGGCCGATTGTGACGCGATCACATCTTGAAAAATCGGCTGGCGCTGCAGCTGCGCCACATACGCCATGCGAAATGCATTGCCGACGATAGTGTTCAGCTCCTCAGCCTGCAAGCAGAAATGGCGAACCGCCGTGTCAATTAATTCAGGCCGATTTTACGTCGACGGCGAGGCCTGACCCACACGCACGCCGGCCATCGAGAGCCGTTGTTTTTAAACGGCCGAACATCGCGCCGATTCCGCTGCGCGACACGTACGCCGGCACGAATTTAATTAATTAACTTAACCAGGCGGGAGTCATTGGGCGCATTGTGTTTGCCGCGTCGCGCGCTTCCGCTAAGGAAGAGCAGCCGGTCTGACCTCGTCGCCGGTCGGGCCCGATCGCGCGCGTGCATAAATTTGGTATCGATCATTGTCCGCGGGTTTGCAAATCACGAGCAACGCCGCGCGGCAGACGAAGGGTGTTCGGAAACCACGAGAGTAAATTCAGAAACGGGTACTGAAAGGTGACAGGGGGGGGGTAATATTTGTAGCGCGAATTATGGTGGTTTCCGGGATGAGGAGGAAAGGTTCGGGCAAAAATCGTGCGTGACGATTTGGTTTTGCTTGAGAAATCGGCAATTTTTTAATGCAAGATTTCGAAAACTGCACTGGAAGAAATAAACCGGCAAATTTTACGAGACGATATTGTAAACATCGGATAAAGGGGAAGAAATGTAAATAAATACCTGAAAATAATATTATTTTTATTAGATTGTATGGTAATTTTTATCACATTTATTGAAGTTTTAACCATCATTTATCATATTTGTTTACATTTTTTTCCCCTTATCCCATGTTTACAATATACTATGGTAAAATTTGCAAGATTATTTTTTTCTGTGTAGATTTGAGTACTTTTTGGATCGAAAATGGCCGGTTTTTGATTTAAAAGGAAAGGTAGAGAAAGAAGGATAGATTCGTATATATATACCGATTTTATTTACAAAACGGTCGATTTGTGAAATTAAAATTCAGAAACATAAATAAAACATTTGAATGAATTTCTGAATTAATTTGATTCAAAATGACATATTTGACAAACAAGTAAAAAAAATTGGTTCAATTCATTTGAGTAATTAAATATTACCGATTCCGTATTTTTAAAATACAACTGAAGAATGTTAAATCATAACAATAACATAAACAAAAACATAAACAAAAACGACCCGAACAACTTTGGTTCCAAATCCCGGCATTCCGATTGAAAAATTGAACCAATCAGAAATTAGTTCGCTAAAATCGCGATAGGTGGCGGATAGCAAATACCGGACACCGCTAATTCATCTTCGCGGTGGCAACTCGTCAGATGCCGGCACGGGGCGTGCGTTTTGGCGAAGCTCGCCGGCCGGCGGAGTTTGCGATTCGAAGCAAATTAACCGCCGGACCCCGAAATCCCGTCGAGGTAAGCATTGCCTGTCCGGTCAAATTTCATACGATCGAAACATTCGGCCGGATAAAGGCCACCCGATTGCGGTCATTGAACAGCCGCGGCGCGCATTCACTTAAGTCGGATACCCGAAATGGAATTCGAATTACTTCGACGGATCACACGAAATACGAAAGTTTATCCAAAAAATGAATACAAAAAAAGTAAACAGAAAAAAAAATCGATCATCTACGTCCGTAACATATTCAAAAACAAAAACACGCGATATCAAATGGTACCAAATTGGTACCAAAACAGGAACCGTCTGAATCGTCCCGAGCCGTCGTATTAATTTGGTCCCGTCGTATCTACGACGTTTGCCGCGCTTGATCGACAATTATACAGACCCCCCTGAGATCGAAACCGTCCGAGCCTTAACAAACCCCGGCATCGTAAGCGCGCGATCGGCGATTCATGGATTCTGCCTGGCACTGCACGGGCAAAGAAAAAAATTGCAGATTAAAATCACAAATGGCGCGGTGTACGTTGACGTCAAGCGGTCATATCTTATTCAATTGGACCTGTTTTTCCGCGACGCCGAGCCTTATTGGACGCGCGCGACGACGCGAACAAAAATGGCGACGAAAGGGAAAATGAGTCGCGCGTCAAGCGGCGGACGAGCGGACGCTGATAAATATATATATATATTTATATATAGAGAAATAGAACCGCGACCGGTTTTTACGAAAGCGCGACACAAAAACCGGAAATTTCCGGTGCGCGGTAACGAGTATCTTCGTTAAGGATAAATAATACTCGCACTTAGGTTCCAAGGCAGTAATTACTTCGCCGCGCTTGTGTTCGTTCTTTTGCGCGTCGCGTCTGCCGTAATTGTTACGAAGAAAGAAGGAATTTAATAACAAGCGTGGCCGCGTTGCCGTCGCTACAATTTTTTTCATTATCCCTTCGACTAATCATCGTCATTTGAGCGCGGTTATTAATTTCCGAATTCGCGCGACTCAGCGAGCGCGATTAATCGCGCGGTTCAGCGAAATCCATCGAACCCGTTTTTCGTCATTACAGAGTGCGCGCGCGTTTGATCGTCAATGAATTTTCATCGTTTTCGCGCGAATTTCAACGACGGAAGTTGAACCGTCAAAGCGCGACACGGTAAAAATAGAGGGGGGGGGGAGAAGTTCTATCTGACATTGATAATATAATTTTATACATTTTATTTTTTTCCTTTAATTAATATGTATCAGAAATTCCCAACGTTTATTTTCATACGAAAACGTAAACAAATCCAAAACATTACTATAAACGCAAAGAAAGTTGTTTTCAAAGATGTTATACAAAATAAAAAATTATACAAAAATGATATTTTTACAGAAAATCTATATATATATATAATTACTCCAAAAAAATATGTATCAGAAATTTGTACACTGAGAAAGTTACTATTTATATAAGAATTTGGAGACGAGTGTGCAAATATAGTGAATTTTATCATATAGAGTAGTCGAAAATAGTAATATATTGATTGAATTTACTTTATTTATGTTATATATAAATTACTATATTTGCACACTTGTCCCAAAGTTATTATATAAATAGTAACTTTTATTATATTCTTTTCTCAGTGTAACATTTATTTTCACACAAAAAGTAAATAAAAATTAAAAATTATGTAATAAATTAAAAATAAATTATTTAATTAATTCAGATTTCAACAGATCACAACAGATTTTCTGGTAGTAATTTTAGGCGAATCAATCCAGAAGAAAACCCCGCCCCTTTCCTATTATAAAATTACATTATTCCTGCTTGTTTACTTTTTCGTGTAAAAATAAACGTTGGAAATTTCCGATACATAATTAATTTAGATTCGCATGAGAAAGAACATATTTTGAAAATTTTGTTTTACAGCCGGTACTAAATTAGTATAGTAGTATAGTAAATTAGTATTAGTATAGTAGTATAGTAACAAACAAAAATTAATAAAACTAATTGTTTTTATGAATAAAATAATAACATTTTAACAGGAGAGTTGAAATTTTTGAATGGCTTATTATTATAATTAATTTAATGGCTAATTATTAATAAATCAGTGAACAATTATGATATGTTTTCTAACATTATTGCAGTTCTAAATTTCGAGACGGGGTATGGTACTTTTTTTCTGTAAGTTATTGTAGACTTTATTGTAAACTATTAAAAAATGATTTACTGTATTGAAGAAATATTTATAAAAATGGAAGAATCGGTTATACTCATTTATTACCATACTATATTATATTGAGAAATAACCTCTCTGGCTGCATTTCTATAAAGTATAGTAATTTTAAACGGAAAATATGCTATTTTTTAGTTATAATTTTATCTCCGTCTAGTAAATTTAAGTGACTTTTCAGTAAAATAGACCATAACTGATAAAATAAGTTAGTCCAACTGAAAAGATCAGATGTTTTGATACAACATGGCAGCCAATTATAACACTTGAATTAACAAATTCAGTCTGTTTTACTGAATTTTTCAATTGTTTCATTCAAAAATATCCGTTTTGGCGGTATATTAAAATTTAAAATTTGCAGTTATTTTAACCAAAATTGAATCTCACAGTTAAGTCAACTGAATTTGACGGTTAGATACTGGTTTAACTAAACTTTTCAGTAGATCTTACTAATTAATTTTTTCTCAATGTACTTCTAACATTTTTATATCTTATTTAATATTAAGCAAATTACTATAGTTTATACCAAATTTCCTTATAAAATATAGCTATTATTGATTTTTAATATGCCTTTTTTCTATTTCCCAAGTAAAAATTATGTCGAGTTTTTCGCGTGAAAATAGTCAGTTTTTTCTATACTTTGACTACACGTAAAAAAAAAACTTCACAATTTTTACTATTCTATATCACAATTTATGGATAGTTGCACGAATTATGAAATTATTGTAATGCGGTATAGTAATTATATGCGTAGTAAACTAGAGCGCAATCAAATGGGGATGCGTGAGGACATTTCTGCGCAGACTTTTACTATACTGTCTTATAATAACTTCAAAATGAACACAATTATCCCTGCTTTATGATACGGAATAGGAAAATTTATGCAACCTTTTTTTGACGTGTAGAGTACTCAGAACAACTATCCAGTAACTACGTAGCAACGTCATGATCTGTCAGCCTAGTTTTTACTATAGTTAAAAAAGTAAAAAAGTAATTTTATATATATATGCGTCTACATACAATTATTATTATTTTGAAGACATCTTGTTTTCTATTATTCAATGAAATTTCAATTTGAAAATTATTTATCATGTCAAATTCCCGAGATTTGAACTCCCGCGTCGACTTGAAAGCGTAGACTCTAACCACTGAGCTACCGTCACTTGTAGTACCCAATAACGATATAAACTTCTTAAGGTAAATCATGTAACATGCTAGTAATTACTTAACAGTTCTTAGCTAAAATGCACAAAGTAAATCTAGTCTACAAACAGTTTTTCGACTGACGAACTACCTAGTATTATCACGGCATTTACTGGGCCAAATCTATTAAAAATCTGGCTAATATCTGATTTAGACTAGGCAAAAACTAGTCTAATTTTTACTTGGGTTGTTCATCGTGTAATTTACTATACAAATAAAAGAATGTTCCATTTTGGTATAGTAATAATTTATTCCATAACAATTTTCTCACTGTACAATAATTTTTTTAAATCCCTCAATGTATATAGTATATACATATTACTATCCAATTAAACGTAATCCCAAAAACGGAAACGTCCTTTAAATCAACATATTATCCATTTCAATACTATCCAGCCGACGTGTGTTGTTTCGTCGCAGTGAAACGCGTCGTCGATCGAAAATTGAACTCGCCATTGAAAGCTCGTCGACGGTAATGGTAATCGCCATTACACGTGATTCTAATAAAAAATCGTTTACGGAATTGGGCTTAGTACACGCTCGAGCGTTACACTAATAATAAAAGTAAAAGCCGTTATACGTCGTGGCTCTTTCTCCCTCTTACATGTACATATATACTTTTATTACGCGCCATTACGCCGGGTAATGCGAAATTTCGCTGTCAACGGGCCACGCCGGAGTATTGGTCAATTGTCAGAAAGTGTTGCAAATATCGATAACCGTTACGAGTGCCTTTTTGCAGTTGCGCGCGCGCCGCGATCGGAACAATTGAACGCGGGAATTCGGAATTCGACCGGCATTAATTATCGAAACTATTCGCAACGGAACTCGGATAATGAATTTACGTGTCGTTTTTATCAATTTCCATGTCGCGCGTTAAATCAAGTCGTCGGCGTCGCATAATTGCGAATCGCGAATCGCGAAACGCGACGCGCCGACGGTTTTTCCGTCCGTCCCGGTTTTTTGCGCGCGCGCACATAAATCGCCGATGACAAAATATGGGACAGTAATTAAACATTTTTCTCTCCCGCGCCGGGTTATTAATTTATCGCGATTTGATGCGGAACAACGATTAATACGCGGCAAACAAAGGCGGGTTAAAAATGGGACGGGGGTGGGGCGCGGGTTCTCGGGGATTAGGTTAACTACTTGTTTCGGCGCTCGTTTGTGTAAACGCACGGGCATTATGCCGGCAAAGGAGCGCGCATTAAAGCGATTCAAATAATATACAACTTATTCCGACGATTAAAGCAACTTTTACGCGCGCCAAAAGCTGGCTTTGTGCGAGAATGCATATGTGTGTGTGTGTGTATGTATATATATAGTTTAGTAAAATAATTCGATGGTATGTAATTATGTAATGAGAAAAAGCACACGGAAAAAGAAGTCGTAAGAAATTTATTCCCAAACGCTGACCGTTTGGATGCGAGGTTCACTCGCTTTTAGCCTTTTTGCCTGAGCCATTCTGTACATATAAACGGGGTTAAATATAAATATATATATGTACAATTACAGATACAAATATTAGACGTTTAAAGAAACAGCGATATGTGTAAAATCACTCCGTATTACATCCGATATTAATCGGATATTTTAAAATATTACTGCATATATATATATATATATATATATAATTAAGTATAATAATATAATATATATATAAATTACCACATTATACACTGAAAAAAATAGTATTACAAATTTGACCAAACTGGATAATAAAAGGAGGAAAAGTGAGCAAAAATGTAAATAAACATTAGACAATATCATGGTATTTACCAATTATTTCGTAATATTTGACATATGTTTAGAATTTTCTGACCGTAATTTATCATAATATTTACATTTTTGCCTATTTTTCCTATTATCTATAGTTGGGTATAATTTGTAAGATTATTTTTTTCAGTGTATAGTAATTATTCTTCTATTTTCACGTATCGTCTATTTTTGATATATTATATAATAAATTGTTAAACATTTTGTTTTAGTTTGTTTTTTTTCTACATGGGATACTAAATTGCAATTTAAATATAATTTACTTCATCGACAAGCGAAGTTTAAAACTTTTCTTGCGCGCGTCACCTATCGCGTCGTTTCGGGACAACGCCGGCTCTTCGTCAAACTGTCTTCGTCGTTTCGTCCGGCATTTTCGGCCGCGATGACCGTGGAAAATCGCGAAATCGATAACGACGCGAGGGCGCGCCGACGAGCTCCACCGACGTTTGCGAATAGTTATTTATAATCGCGGCTTACAGTTTTATGCGATAAGCGTCGGAACCGGCGAGTTACGCGGATGATCATGAACGATGGCGCGCCGTGGCTCGGCAAATATAAGCGGCTGTTGCCTTTTCCAGAACAAGTGCGTATTCCAGATGGATGTAGGTGGGGACGCGAGGGCAGCATCCGAGTCGGCTAACAAATGTTGCACATGTTGTCATTTGAGAGAGTACTCAAATAAACGACTGCAATGGCAAGTGAGACGGAAACACGCTCACCTCACGAGACCGCGACTATTTCCATGGTACCGAGTATATATATACACACACACACATATATATATATATATATAAACACTGAGAAAAATAATGTTTAACAATTTACTATATAATATATGAAAGACGACACGTGAATATACAAGAAACATTACTATAAAATTACTATATATATATATATATACGTGTGTGTGTACATACATATGCATATACATATACATATAAGTAAATAAGCACATGCTTTCTCTCTCTCTCTCACACACACACACTATTTTAGATACGTCAATTCCGATCATACCGCGAGTCGGAAAAGCGCGCGGCTCGCGTGATTAGCGCGCGTTTTTGTCGGCCGCGCTTCGGCCGATCGCGCGTCCGGGAATACGACCGATAATACCCCTTTTTGCGCCCGACGTGATTTATCATCGCGACGATTCTAATTGGTTGTATTCAAGCGAGAGGGCGACTCGCTCGATGACTTTCATCGGATCATTTCGTGATCGCGTCTTCTCTCTCTCTGGCGCGCGCCGCGCGCTTTTTCGCGTTGTATTTGCACTTCAAAGACATTTATCGTATCAAAGAATACGGGTATTTTACGTTTCCGCGCGCGGTCGAAAGAAAGAATTCTTTGAAAAGGCGGCTATTTAAATTGGAGCGTAGAATCACGGGAAATCGCGACGCGTGGTCTCGTCACCGGAGCGTCGCGCAAAAGTGATTATATATATATATATATATATATATATATAATCTCAGAGGTTCTTTTATTCCTTCTAACCTGAAGGTACAACATCAAAGTACATTAACGAGCTGGTCTGATTCTATTACACGTTTTCGTGCGCCACACGAAATTGCAATGTTTACGTGCCAATCGACCGATTGACGGCGATGCGCGTCCTCAAAAGCACCCATTATTGGTTAACGCAGACGTTGACTACGACTAAGTCAAAGATCAGATTAAGCCAGTGTCTTAAATCTGAATATTTCCAAGATGAAGACAGACATAATGTGAAATAAAAAGACACTTTTGATCCCTCGTCTACGGGGGTGTCTTAAATAAGACATTTCTTACAGTGAAAGACAATTTACCAGACAATATTGTAAACATCGGATAAAGGAAAAAAATGTAAATAAATACCTAAAAATACTATTATTTTTAACAGATTGGATGGTACTTTTTATCACATTTAATGAAGTTTTAACCATAATTTATCATATTTGTTTACATTGTTTTTCCGTTTATCTCATGTTTACAATATAGTATGGTAAAATTTGCAGGATTCTTTCTCTCAGTGTATAATTCTTATTTATTCAATGGTTATGGTTACTTTTATTGTAATTGTAATTTCAATTATTGTAATTAAGTCACTTTGTGTCTTAAATAAGACACCTGTACTGTATGTTTTTAGCAGTGTTATTGCTACTTTGAATTAAAAGCTACTTCCCTGATGCGTACATTTGCTGGTTGTAAATGTCACGACCAAAATATAGTATACTCGTTTGAAAATCCCTCTTTTTTCCTACTATCTCTAAATTTGAATCAGGAAAAACTTTATATGTACATTTACAGGTTTTTCTTCATCGGGCCTTAATAGTGACTTCAATACTGCAAAGATGAGTCTCACGAAGGTGTCTTAGTTTAAGACACCAATGTCTTAACGAGAATTAATAGGGACGCAAAGTAAGATGTTGTTATTAAATTAAATCAGTGTTAACAATTACATTGAATTACATCATAAAATTTCGTAGCATAACTATGGAAACCCGTTTATGGCCTAATCATATTAAAATCGGTTTATTAGTCTCAAAAAACCCCGTTTTAATTATGGTACACCTGCACTGAAAAAATAATCTTACAAATTTTACCAAACCAGATAATAAAAGTAGGAAAAATAGGCAAAAATGTAATTAATGTGATAAATTACGATGAGAAAATTCTACAAATATGTCAAATATTACCAAAGAATTGGTAAATACCATGATATTGTCTAATGATTATTTACATTTTTGCTCACTTTTCCTTCTTTTATCATCTAGTTTAGTCAAATTTGTAATATTATTTTTTTCAGTGCGTAAGGACCACACGTATTTACTCAATCAACCTCACGATTTTTCCCCGACTTGACAATCTATAGTATGTACCCGGTTTACAATCATGGCTGCCACACCGGAACCACATTATTCCACCCCGACCACGATCTCGAACTAAAGACAACTTCCGCGTACTCGTCACAAATGTGTACCCACCTGTCCGAACGGCAAATCCATTTGCGTCGAGCAAATGCGAATTTATATGCGACAAAGTGCAACGCGCAAGACGTGATTAATTCATCCGGCGAGATGCGCGCTCGTGTTTTTCATCAACGGCAAAACGAGGAGCTGTCAATTGGAGGAGGACCGAGATAGCGTCGGAGTCATTTCGCGCGGAGAAAAGAGCGCGAAAAAGGAGTGGCGCGTCTCGGCGGCAAAAATAAATGGAGAAAAAGGCAAATAGCGCGCGGCGTGTGTGATGACGCGGCGGTTCTCACTGGTGTGACTAGCGGAACGGGGCGAGGGGGCACGGGGGAGGGTGAGTCGAGGAGTAATGACGCGACCGTTGGCCGGGTCGGTCGCGCGGATGGGTGGCCGGTGTCGGGCAAAAGGGCGTCCGACCGTCGCACAGTTGGCAGGCCTGGTTCGGCCGCGACGCCAACCGGGACCGTAAGTTGGCTGAAACGATGACGCGAGATTTCATCTTCGCGCGCATTAATCAAGGAGAAGCTTTTGCGCGTGTGATGAAACGCGACACCAGCGAGGGAATCATCATATCCCGATGATGAAAACGGAGCGAGCGCGTCGAAAGGGAGGAACCGCTCTATAAATATGTATATATATATATATATATTTTGCCTCAGGTTTGCCAATTTTGGCAAAAATGTAGAGCTGTGATCAGAAGAAAGTTTATAACCTCCTCGACCTTATCGTAAATTATAGTTTTCAAAATTGTTTTGTTTTTAAAAAATAAAATCAAAAATAAACTAACGTACGAAACGCGAGGGTTCTTAATCGGATTTCTTTGAGCGAGATTGTTTCGGGTATTTTTCTGTTTTTTTTTTCACGCTGTTGCCAGATTTAAATGACCTCACAACGACAATATACACTCAGAAAAATTAAACTTAGAAAAGTGCTGTTTATAACACTAATTTGGCGACATTAAAACAAAATCCTAAAAATTACAGTTTATAATAGCATTATAC
>JABFQC010003528.1:0-13958 GCA_022817085.1 Psilanteris sp. ZL-2020 | reverse complement strand
CTGCTATACGTAACCTAAATTCATTTGTCTTTTACTTTTACTTATTTTGTATGTTTCTGACTTTATTTGTAAAGTTAAAATCAGACGTATTTAATTCTTCAGCGTAGCTAAAAATCCTTTTTAGATGTGAAATTGTACTATAAAAGCATCTTATATTCAAGTAATTGTAGTGCGGATGGGTTATTATTTGATACCTCAGGGAAATACTTTTGTTTATAATAACCTCAGGTGCTACTATTTATACCATTAAAATGAAATTATCAAAGCAATTTAAATCTTATGGTATGCTATTATAACACTCTTTAATTATTTATATGCCTCGTTAAATTTACTTCGCACATAATAATAATTTTAAATTTATATTCATTTTGTTTGCTGATATTAAACACTTGTAATAAATTTAATGAATGTAAAGACAAAAAATGTTTGCATAACATTACAACTCAATATTGAATGTATAACGTAGTTAATATTATAATTATTTTGTTAACATTTTGACCATTTTCTTTCTTATATAATTTATTATTAAATTATTAATACATATTCATACTTGCAATATTCTATTTAATTACTCTAATAAATTAATATTTCATTAATAGTATGTTAGAATGATATGCCTGCAACATCGTGTACTTTAAATATTAAAATTATATATATAGTCTTTGACAAAATTAATAAATCATTTAATTAGTATGTGATAATAATTTGTTTGTACATTTTCTCTGATCTATCTCCAAACCCATTTATTTATATACGACAATATTTACAATATGAAATTACTATATATAATAATATTACAAAATATTGAATGTATTTTAAACATATTTCCTTTACCTATGTTTTATCGATTAAAGTTGTAAATCCAATAACAAATGACTGTTTGCATTTTAACTTCACTTAAATATAAAATAATTAAAAAATTACATAATTATATGAAGGAAATATAATTTATGTTTACATTTTACACATAATATAATTTGATTTGCTTTATATAAATCACTAGGCCGTGTCTACATTACGTAATTTTATGTTTATAATATATATTTAATTCAAAATTTCCTAGTGATTATATTTAGACATACATGTCTGGTAAACTGATAAATTGATAAACTGATATCAATCATACTAACAAATATCAGTAGGTTTATTTGCATGATCTCAAACAAGCAGAATATTTCGCAAACTGTGAAATTGTGTCAAGATTAACTAAAGCGTGCATTTTACTATAACCCAGGTAGGAATTTACTACCATCAAGTTATTGTTTCAGTACTGTTTTTCTATAACTGTTACTACTAGCGAGGTAATGAAAATCAATACTGGCGTGGTACTGGTATTATGCTGGCATGATAACATCCGACCAAGAGTTGTTTTTCTGTACTGGTACTGTACACTGAAAGAAAAATACAATATTTTTTAATATTATATAGTAATTGATATTCTATAAATAATAATGTCTATTATATATATAAGAATATTTGTTATCAATGCAATATATTCTACCCTGCAATAGTTATAAAATATAGTACATTTTACACTAATACTTTTATAATTTTTTAATATTTTTTATTTTAATTAATGTGTACCATTTCAGTATTGAAATTCAGTACCCAACCAGTATAAAATATATTAATATGCAAGGCAAAAATTAAATTCCAAAATGATATCTGGTCTGACACTTCATTATTTGTACTTTTTTATCAACTATTTCTGGTTCGTGATAGTACTGATAGTGCTACTTCATAATCTTAAAACAAATTAAAGCATTCAAAATTATTTGAATATATATTTTTTTTAATTAAGGACGATTTAAATTTATGTTTACAGAGAATAGAACTCTAAACTCCTGTGTAAAAGTTAGATATACTAACCATTAGGTTATTTGACTTTTTTATGTTATACGTTAAACAAAATAATATAAGGAGTATAGTTGTGTTTCATTTTGCAATATACTGAAACAATACTGAACTCTGGTACTGAAAGAGTATAAGAAAATTAATTCATTGAGGATATCACTAACATCATCGGAAATCTGTACAGTTTAACAATACAAATAATAATAATCTAGTACAGTAATGGTATTTAATTTTAGTATGTATTTACGGAACCTCTACAGTACATACTTAGTCGTTATTCACTAGTGGCAGATTACCGAGGATTTTTACCTGGGACATTAATTATATAGTAGTTTATATTATATTGAGTTATATATATTTTAAACTTGAACGCTTTATTTTGGGAATATGAGATATAAATAATTATATATCAAACGTGTGTAATGATTTGTGTTATTAAATATATTTTTATTATATATATATATACGCATATAAATATTGTTTCCGGTTGTAATGAGGTTCCGCCAGTTTCAGGCACCATGAAACAAAATGGACATTTGTCCTGAAAATGCTCATTAAGCAAACTGATATGTATAGTAATATTCAATGGTCAAATAGCGTATATTAATGAATTTTAAATAATTATAATCAAAATAAATAAAATATTGTATTCTACTAGACTTTTGGTAATTTAGCTTATGGATATTATATTGTTATATTATTATATCATATATCATTATTTTTTAACTAAGATTAAACAGTTCATTGACCATCGACTTTATTATTTCATAGTCAATGAATTTTGTTCATACTTATGCATAGTAATAATTGAAGATTGGCATAATATTAAATTATAGTTAGCTCGTTCATAAAGATTTACCAAGATTAAATTTTGTTGTATATGTCTTAATATCACCAAAATCATCATCCAAAAGTTCACAAATTCATTTATATTTGAAACATGAAATCAATACAATAAGTCACAACTTGATCAATTTCTAACATAATATAATTTTATAATCAATTTGTTAAATTAGAACAAATAAGTCGCTTAATTAATATATATTGTCTCATTTAAATTATCAATATTACGTAAAAATGATTGATCGTGTTGATTGAAAAACAACACGAACTCAAACATCGAATGATCTGACAAATTTATTGCTAATTGTAGACAATATTCTATTTATCACTGATACGTCAACTATTTAAATAGTGAAAATAATATTTTCCTCTTGTTTATGATATATTTTTACTATAATTTATATATCAAATTGAAAATTATGACAATCTACGCTACATTTGCTTTATTTTATAGTAAACTTTCATAGATTATTTTTCTCCGTGTAATAGGTTAAAAATTTAAAAATAAATTTAAAACAAAACTAAATATAAACAAGGTAATATTTACTGGAAGTGATATTAGTTTTTCCATATGTACTAGGTCCATTTTTACTTTGTACCATACCATTTTGGATTAAAAAGCGCTATAGGTATTACTTCTATAAGAGAGTATCTTAATCACATATCTTAAATTCAGAAAATATATTACTTTACATACAGAGCTTTGTAAAATAATAAAAGTAATTTTTATTAAAATACTTTATCATAATAATTACGTTAAAATTTAATTTGTTCAATTTCATCACTTTTATTTATGAATATATTTTAGCGTATCGCAAGATATGGGGACAACCAACCACTTTGCTTCAGATTAACGCAATATTAAATAAAATATAGATACTGTGCTTTGGTATGGTCCTCAAACTAGTTGCACCAGTTTAACGCAGGGTTTTAGGGCAAAACCGCAAAATACAGTGCTGGGGTTCCCCTTGATTCACGTAGTTTAGAATTTTAAAAGGGGGTGTTTGGGAGGGACTCCCATCTCTTTCAGAGGGCGGCCTCAGTCCACCCGAGGGAGCTTTTCTCCGGTTACTCAGAAAAAATATTTTGCAAACACGTAACTAGGTGCCCAAGTGAGACCTGTTTCCATACCCTACAGAGAGCATATCTATATATATTTATATAGTTTATATTTCATTTATTTAATTACTTTTTACTTAATTGTTCATTTATATAAAATAAAAAAATATTATTTACATGGAAATGCAATTTGATATTTCAAATTAACCTAAAATAAGCTTAATAATACTTTATTAATACATATACAATAAACAACTGTTTGTTAATAAATATTTCTATAAATCAATATAATATAATAATAAATCAATAGCTATTTTATTAAAACTAATTACGTAAATAATAATAAAATAAATGAAAGTAACAAATAATATGATGGATGTTTCACCTTGGGTAAAAAACTGACATTTAAAATCTCATTAAATCATTGTTTTCTTAGTTATCATAATTGTACATTTAAATAGTACTTTTTGTTTATAATGCGTATATTATAATTTTATTGTTGATTTGTAAAATATGTTAACTAAAAATATAATAATATGTATATAATATAAAATTAAAATAACGTGTGTTATATATAGTTCATATAATAAAACATATGTACAGTGTTTACAATCTAATTATACTTTATTAAATTAAAGATTATATCATTTCTGTGTTTAATTCATAGTTCTGTATTACTTTGATGTTATTTTATTTACATTTAATACTAAATTCATAATTTTTTGTATTATTATATTTCTTCTTTGCTTATGTAATTTGTACCTAAAAAGTACTAAAGTCATGTGTTGTAAGGTTTTTGTACATCTTAATACATAAATGAAAAACAAAAAAAGAATGTAACAATCACTATTTTTGATGATTCATTTAATAATTTTTAATAATATTGAACCTCATACTTCCGATCAGAGATTTGTGGGTAGAATATATCACCTGTGATATTTCATTGACATGATTTAATTATTATTTAATTTAATTTCAGAATATTATAACTATATAATTTATTTCAGTATTTGTACATATATAATCGATTAGATTAAATGGTAAGGGGCATATAACCTAACATAAGCTGTTAATGTCATAAAAATCTGAACCAGTAAAATGTAAAGTAATATGACCAATTTACGAGATCTATAACGAAATTTGACGTGTATATATATATATTATATTTTATTCCAAAACATATACCTTTATATTTAATGAAAATACATTATATCTTACGTAGTACCGACAATATATTTTTAAATATTCAATATATAAGATGAACATTTTACTATAATAAATAGATAATAATATTTAAATGAGATACTACTTTGATTACCATTTTCATAGTCAAATGCAATATCAATTATGAATCAATTATATGCCGTAGACTGCTCTGACCAAAATCATATATATATTGTTCTACTAGTCTATATAATTTTTAATGATTGAATATTATTGTTCCCTTACACCAATAAACAAATATGAATAATTATAAATATAGTTATGTTTATTAAATAAATTAAAAAAGAAAACTTA
Organism: Psilanteris sp. ZL-2020; assembly: GCA_022817085.1. Lineage (NCBI taxonomy): Eukaryota > Metazoa > Arthropoda > Insecta > Hymenoptera > Scelionidae > Psilanteris > Psilanteris sp. ZL-2020. The sequence goes on along the minus strand of JABFQC010003528.1, from coordinate 8,684 downwards.
AAATTTACTATGTATTATAACGATTGCAAGATATAATTGCATTCATAACGAATATTTTTATATATATAATAGACATTGTTATTTATAGAATATGAATTACTATATAATATTCATAAATGTACAGTAGAGATCAAACCATCCCACGATTACTATATTTTTTCTTTCACTGTACCTGCGGACGCGTTACGCATAACCATCTGATTAAAAAAACTTGTCACGTTTTATTTCCTTTTTTTACTTGGACAATTTTGTATAAACATTTACGTACAAGCTTATATCCGTACACTAAAATTTGGCATTCGATTAAAATTATACGCTATTTTATTTAAATCGAAATGCAGTTTACAAAGAAAGATATAATCCTCGCAAATGCTGTTTACTTTTTCTTTATCGAATCAGTGTCGACCCAGTAAATCATTCTGTTAATCAAAACTTATAAAAAGCGCTCAAAAAAGTAACCAAAAAGGCCGACTGAAAAGAAAGAATCGCATAAGGCGTATTAAGTACGGTTTGCTGAACAGACGACTTCGACTGGCAGTGCCGGTGGAGTGCCCCCGCGATATAGTAGGGGCTGACTCGCGGTGGAGCAATGGAATGGTGGTGTTAGCTCAGCCCATGGCTCAGTCGTAGCGGTGCCGTGACTCGCGTTGTGTGTGTGCCTCCCGTTCGCGTCGGCCGACTTCGCACGTTTTACGCTCTATCTCACCGATACCAAAACAACGCTTACATGGATCCGACGATTCTTGAGAACGGATGATTCAGACCCATCGGTATCCCTTGATAACGGTTCACGAGTCGCAATCGCCGTGAAATGGTTAATTCGCTTGATATTCAAATATGTTAATAAATTAGCGACCGAGAACGCAGTATAACTGACGCTGAATATTGCGTGCAATTATGGGCAAAGCGATCAATCAGTCGACCGGTACGATTCGTCTTACAAAACCAGCAGAGTCCCAGCACCGGGCCACAACTAGGCCATGTTTTGCTATGTTTGTTTGGCACATTTCGCAGAGTGCAGTTTTCGTTTCACTTAATTTGAATGAGTAAACAGGACGAGAGGCCTGCTGGGTAACCTTTTTAATCTGGAGTATATGCGCGAGAGCACACTTCGGCGTGTGTGCGCGTGTGTGTGTTATTTTTGAAACCACAAAAACAACATAATTTCGCAGCGCGATTTTCATCAAATTGAATCAAGTTTCGTGTATGAAATGCACCGCCGCGGTTTTCGCATTAATTAGAGTTCCTTTCTGCAGTCGAAACAAACAAAAACAACGCCACTCGAGTTCGTAAGGCAAAGTTTGCGTGAACGTTGCATTTGGTGCGTTTGCGTCTCACGAAAGGATGCAAATAAAGGCGAAACAAAATACCGGCACTGATACCAATTGACGCCTTCGTTCGGCCGCTAAATAATCCGACGTAGTTGAATAATAAAATGTAGCGTGTGCGTTGAAAGCGAGAATTCGCTACAGGGGATTCTATCGCACCCAGAGCAGGCAAGATGAATCGATAGTACAAAAGGCCAAGTTGCAGCGGATAGATACAAACGCGAGCCGTGACGCCCTGGCGCAGTGCGAGTGCATGATCGTACGAGACACTGCATTCGTTAGACACCACGACGTTGCGCTTAAAATTGTCATGTCCGCATTCCCCCTTCTACTTCTCCGCCAACTTCTGGTCTCCTTCTTTTCAAACGCAATTCACCTTTTATTGATGAATTAGGCAAATCGCGCGCACTTTTGGCCTGCCATTTCGGCCGCGTTCGTTTCAGATAAGCCGCTCGGAACTGTTATGTAACAGCTACTTAGGTTAGATTAATTGTTTACCGGCATTTTGTTTTGTATTAACGCGGATCAGAAACGCAGTTTAACATTTTTTTGTAACAATTGCGATCAATTTGAACGTTTTTTATTTGCGTATGAAGATGCCAATACAAATTTTAAACAAAATATTTATTGTTCGTCGTGGGAAACAACTCGAGGACTCGCACTGTAAAAAATGTCTTATTTCAAGACATTTTTATAGAACAGATAGTATAAGTGTCTTATTGTTAGATACTATTTTAGTCTTTTGCATGAAAATGTCTCGATTTAAGACACTTGTTTTAGGAGTGCAGATTTCGTTAATTGAGCAGGAAAATTCTTTCTGTGTATTCAAATTCGAAATTAGGTACTTTTTTTATAAGACAAATGATATATAATGTCATTCGATGGGCAAAAAGTTCAACAAGGGAACGCCGGTGACCGAAATATGATGGATATCGAAAGCGGAATGATGATCGGGATTATTGAATTGTGATTGGCTAGTTTCATTTCATACATATTTATAATGAAAATTTCTGCACATAAAATTGTGTATTAATCATCCGTGACTCAAATTTTTTGTCGAAGAAATTTGCCTGTGCATAATGACTCCCGTGGTAATTGAATGGAAAATATGATTAGAATACTGTTAACGTGGAAGTATTTTGAACAAACGTGGTGATAACGTGCTTTAAACAATTCAAATTGTTCGGTGATAAAAAAGTGCTTTTTCTAGTTTTCAATTGTGAACGAAGTAGCAAACAATTTTTCATTTATCAAAAATTATCTCTGACATATCTTTCGAGTTAATTTTATTGTTTTGTCTTAATGAATGTGAAGCATTTTCGCTCGATTAACCAGCATTTTTATAAAGAAAAGAAAAGAAAAATGTTAAATAATAAGTATTATAATTTCGGAGGAAACAAAGGAAAGTATAATTGATGATCTTAAAACGATAAAAAGACTATTAGGTTTTAAAGCAGTGATATAAGTGAATATTTCATGAAACATAAAACATTTAGAAAACATTCATATGAAATAAAGTAGATATGTCTGTTATATTTGACACGTGGTAACAAGCATATATAAGTACTATAACTGATATGAATACTTTAGTAAATTATTATTCTATGTTTACATGCAAGTAAAACATATGATTTTGTTATTGCAGGTCTTGCAAATTAACGCAATCAAAATGCGATTTTTATACAATCGATTTAAATATTCACAAAGATATTGGAAATTACAATATGTAATGTCAAGATTTGTTTGCTTTTCAACATTTCTATTTCTTTTTTTAATCATTACATATATAGCAAGCCAAAACGTTATTTTCTTATTATTCTGGTAAAATTGTTTTTATCATTCAATAAATGAGTTTTAAAATTATAGAAACAATATTATATTTTTCGCAAAAATAACAAGATTACACGGATATTGTGAACGGTTTATGACGTCGAAATCTCATTCGTGGTTTTCGAAACGATATACGTTACTGTCTGACGTGAATTATACAATTGAATGCGGAATGATATAAAGATGACAGACATGAAAATTAGTTGTGCATCTACAAAGTTAAATAACGTTAATTGAAAAATAACGGTTAATCATTTATACAAGCATATATTTCCTTATTTTCGTAAAATTATTATTTTTCTATCGTTGTGCATTCGACATCTTCGTACAAAAATTGCTAATTGGAAACACAATTTGAAATCTTGGAAAAGTGAGAAAAAAAATTTTTTGCACCGTTTTATCGTTCAAATGAACACAAATATATGCACATAAATTTGTGTCCATTTTCGTCGGATTATTTTAAATTATGACATTTTTTAGATGATACTTGAAGTATGTGTTATTCAAAGTTATAAATATGTAAATTTATCTTTCGTTCATTCATCGTGGGTACTGTTCGGATTTGCAACTAAACACTACTAGTATATTCCATTTTTTAAACAAATAACGCAGATCAATAATTCTGTTCATGTATTTGAATCGATAGTGAAATTTTAACTACACAAGTATCAGAAACTTTGGGTTCGTGATAAAATGCTAATCAAGTTTTGTTTTGTTTTGTTTTGAACGAATTTTATCGTGAAATTATTTGATTCGCACATTATGATTTGTTCTGGAGTGTTCAATATATATATATATATATATATATATGCATGAAATATGCCAAGCATTTATATTATTTTTGTTCGAACAAATCATAACACAGTTATAAAAGAATCAATTATGTTTGTTTGATGACGCGAACTGATTTTCAACCGTTTAATAAAAGCTGATTCGACAGTATTCGAAATTAAACGACCTAAAGTATGTATTTGTATCGATTTTCTTCATACGTTTTGTTGCGAGCTGTCACATGATGTTACTATACGAAACGTATTATTGTGTTTCCTACCTCCTTTACGTCACAAGATATCATTTCAAATATATTCATAAATCGTTTTACAACATACACTGATTTGGAATAAACTATACATCGCCGTCTAAGTAACGAAAAATGAGCATATAAAGTAATGAATGGCTTTTAAGATTATAAAACTCTAGCCTGAAAGAAATTAATCTCTAAAATAGATAATAATATGAGGGTTATTTTTTCAAAAAAGACTGTATTATTATATAAATATAATACGTATATTCAAATAAAGATGATAAAGAATAAAATGTTTAACATAGTGAAATTATAATGTTTGGAAAAGTGTTAATATATATAATTATCTATATGTCAGACATATATAAGATTAATTGATAATGAATTATAATTATATAAACATGTTTTTATTTATTAAAATGACTTTTAAATTTAAAAATTTGTAGGAAACATAAATTAAATTAAAAAGAAACGTATTTATTAAAGTTTGGTTTAAAAATCATAATGAATTATTTTCGATTAAACGTAAAATTACATAATTATACACATATTCAGTACTAATTCTGTTAAACTTGTTTAATACAAAACAGTACTAGATGATGCATAAATTGCAAATACTCAAATGGAAATAAGTTTATTGCAGCATAAATTTGTCTTTAAAATTTCATTAATTATACCAGGTAAATTATATATATTCCAAATAAAGCATACAATCAAGAAATCTATGATATTAATTACTTGTGTGAAATGATTTGTGATTATCATGAAATCATGAAAATAGTACACTTTCTACAATATTTGATGGAACTATTATAATATAATGTATATATTTATCAATTGTACATGACTCCAAATAAAAAATTTGCTTACTACTAATTAAAAATTATAATTCAGTACTAATGTATAATGCATATTTTAATATAAGAATAACTGAAAAATAATATTACATTTCAATTTTTTATACACTATATATTATAAAATCAAAAATAGTCTTTAAAAAGCTAATGGCAAACGATGAAATTTACAATTAATCAATATTATTCGTCAAAGGGTACGTCTTTTATTTGTGAAAATGTCCTTTTAATTTTCGGTAGTATATTGTTAAATCTTTTTAACTTAAAAAAACTTACAAATACGTACTATCACTGCAATGATTATTACATTTCCTGTCTTAATTTTATAATTAATATAATTTCAATGACAGCTTGATAAAGATTTAGTAGTATCTATTCATCATGATGCACATAGTAGTAGTTTATAGCTTGATCAAAAATAGATCTGTCTCAGTGCACAGATTTTATTTTTGGAATGCTGTATATTGATTATTTATTATTAAATTCTCTGTTATTGTATTTGCTATTTATTAAAAAGTTGATGAGTATATAGGCAATACCGACAATTCAAATGATATTCAAAAAATAAATTTTGTATTTCATGAGTTTTATAAAATAAGAAATCTTTTAATCAAAACAGTTTATTATGTTTTAATAGTACGGATATTTTACATATAATTTAAAATAACAACTGTTTTATTATGACAGTTACACTGATAAACACTATCATACTATTTATGTGTATACATAGTAACGTAACATAAATAATGTTGATTTATTTTAAATTCTTATTACAAGAAATTCAGTTTGATCGTAAATATATAATATTTATTGTTGATATAAATAGTTTAATTATATGTATTAAACATTTAAACACTCAATAATCTAAACACTTTTTACATTATCAATATATATTAAATAGTATCTTCTAAAAATTACTATTCAGTACAATAAAAATACACAGTAATTATAGGGCAAAACAGAAGTTTCGTTAAAAAATACTGAGCTAAACAGTAAAAATGTTTAATTTTTAAGTAACTTATACCAAATATTCCCTAATTTTTAGTGTAAAATTCGATAATTTTAACCGGTTTTTTATTTTGTCCTACAGTTACTGAACTAATCGGTAATTTTTAAAAGAATTTTTTTCTGAGTATGATAATAATATTATATTTGCGAATATATTTCAAATATCGATTTATTATAAAATATTATACAGTTAAAATAAACAATAAAATATCATTACGCGATATGATTTATTTAATATATTTTCAACTGAATCTGAATTATTCCACTGTAGTTTTAAATAAATCTCATGAAAATAACGCTTAAAGATATAGCGTATAAATTTACGGAATTTAATTTAAAAATAATAATATATTACATATAGCTGTTGCAATAATTTTATAGGCAAATATCGTTATAGAACAAAGTAGGATGAAGTTAGAATCACTTTGACAACTTACCTTTGAAGCAGCTGGCGGTTTTGATTGTAACGTTGCAAACGCAGGTTTGCAACAATTTATTACATGAACTTTGCAGTTACCAAGTATGACCCAATAACAAGTGATGCAAACCAAACAAATGCGTGACCTAATGCATTAACAATAAATAAAATGTTAATACTTTAATTTTGTCTTGCTTCTATATTTCGTTTGTATTTTCATATCGCGGCTGTTATGTTTATAATAACAGTGCCGGTAAAGATTAAAAATGTACATATCTTTTTGAATAATTAAATTAATATACGTTTACAAACAGTGTGCAACAGTTGACATAACATTAAATGAAGACAACTTCTTACTAAATTATAGCAAAGAATACTTTCTACTTCTTACTATTTTATAACTTCTCGACTTAATGTGTTTCGAAGGAACAATTTTTATATCGTATTAAGACTTCATTCCACTGACTCGATGCGTTTCGAAATCTCAATTTACAATGTATTAGTCACTGAAATTGACGTTAATAAATTGAGTCTCTTACTTGAGATGAGAAACAGAAATTGAATATTACAACAAAATCTAGTTTTTGATAAGTTAATATTTGGTTAAGGTACACTGATGAGTCTGCATTATTTGTATTTTAAATAGATGCCAATAAAAATACATTTTTAACGTTTTTGTAGTTAACAATTGATAAAATATATATAATTCAAATATTTGTAATCGTTTGAAATAAACGCTGTGGTAAAAAATATTTTTCGATTAAATGTAAGAAATAGTATGTATATCAAATTTATAATCTTAAATCGAATAATACAATCCTGCATAGAGATATATTTATATATCAATATATCATATATCGTTTAAAATTGTAATTTCAAATTGTAATTATTATTAGATTGAACTATACTAAGTTATATATTACATTGTAGTGGTTTTGCAATACATTAATAGCAGCGGTTCTTACCATTTTATTGGTCATAAAATCGTAATAAAGCAGTATAAAATCGAAAAACAGTAAATTGAAAATATAAGAGCAATTTGAAGCCATTAAATAATTCGTATGCAATCATTTAGAGGAATTAGTCATAGTTATATAGTTAATATAATATGTATCATATTAAAATAATTCAAAATACTTTGAACATTTTAGGTATATATATAATAAATTTGACTACAGTAGTGATTTATTCACAAATAAATGCTATATGAGCACTGTTATATAAAATGTATGAATATCTTAACATTATTTTTTGCAATCTCCTTTAAGGCATTATTTCATTATGACATATTGAAATGTCAGAAATTATCCAAAACGTTGAAAATAATATTTGATGTTTTATAAAGAATGAGAAATTTAAACTGAAGGCGTTGACATATATATCTTAAATTTCAAATGGTCTGCAGTTCCAAGTTTTGGATTTTCTAAGTTTTAATTATTTTATAAACGATAAATGTATAGTTTATTGTATTAGTGTTATATACAGCATGCAATAGCTCTCATTACCATTATATGTAGAAATAATATACCACTTGTATACTATATACGTATTTTTTTATTAAAAATATAAGATACTCCTCGTGTCAATTTGGACTATAATATCTAATTGAAGCGTCGATCACGAAGCCCTACAAATTACGACATCAAACATCAATTAATTTTGCCATCATTAATTTATTACACAGTCGTAGGCAAATCATATACTCACGTCTTTGGTTAGGAAGTGGAAATGCAATTAAATCGTGCTTTCAGCATCATGATAAACGTAAAATTTGTGACGTCAATGGACTAGGGAATTAGTTTGAAATGAAAATTAACAGCCCTTTAAAAATGTATAAGAAACTGTTAATGAGATCTAGAAATTGCTTATATATATACATAGTTAAACAATTATATGAGAAGATATAACAATAATAACGAAGTTATCCGAAAGTTATGTTATTAACTATATACATTTACTAAAGATTTGATAACATTTTATTAATATAGGAAATGACAATTGGTTTTTCGTGTCAATACAAATATCTATGAAACAAGGACTTTAATATATTTAACGCATTAGAACACCAATTCTGCTTGATATTTACCAATAAAAAAATTGTCATATACAATAACGCGTTATTTATTATTAATTTTATTAATTAATTTTGATTGTTGCAATATATGATAATAATTTCGTCAATGTTGTTATTAATTGTATTCATTTAATCATATATCCTGTAT
>JABFQC010003527.1:0-13958 GCA_022817085.1 Psilanteris sp. ZL-2020 | reverse complement strand
GATATGAATAATGAAATTTAATGCGACTGAGAAGTCGTTATTGTGCTCTTGACATCGTAACAAGTAACGTAGTTCACGATAATGCACGCGCAGTCAGAAATGCAGGTTTGTTTAGTTTGTTTATTGAAGCGCACTTTTTGTAAACGATAGTATAGTTGGAGGAAATATTACAAAACGCCGTTTCTGAATGTTCTTTAATCTCAAACGAACGAACCAGGAATATTCTAAAATTATTGCGTAATCTCGTTTTTGATAAAAAAAAATTGCCATTGAAATTCACTAATATTTGACTGTTTTTACTATATATCTATAACCACGTTGCGGATTTATAAGCGCAATGATTAAAAATATTTAACTTTCTATCGTAAAAATCGCGTTACTCAAACGTCAACAAATTAACGTAATTCCGTTTTTTTAATTTTTAATTAATAACAAAAAACATCACACGCGACAGTATAAACCCTTACCTAGTAATATTTACTATTTATAATTTTTATAAATAATTTATATTTATAATATAACCACGTATTATCAACTGTCGTACATTCGTCTTTGCAGATATTAACCCTCTTCGCGTCTGCGCTGGCCACGCCACCTGCTGCGAAATCAAAGCAACAAAACAAAAGAGGTCTGCTACTGGGGGATTCCGCCTGGGACCTGACCGCTTATTCGCCTCTATTCCAAAAGTCGAATTTCAACTACAAATCCTCCGGGCTTGGCCTCAAATCCGGTTTGTCGTTGTACTCGAATTTTGGAACCAGTTACGCAGACAATTTCGACTACTCCTATCCTCTCAACGCTAAAGTTACCGGTGTTACCATTAGCAAGGAAATACAAGTCCCGGTACCAGTTCCGCATCCGGTTCCATACGAGGTTACGAAGTACGTCGCGGTACCCCATCCCGTGCCATACAAGGTAGACAGACCTTACCCAGTTCCGGTACCTCAACCGGTCCCTGTGGAGGTCACGCGTCACGTACCAATCAAAGTGGACCGACCTTATCCAGTACCGGTTCCGGTTGAGGTTAAAGTACCGCACCCGGTGGCGGTTCCTGTTGGTTTCGACTACGGCGGGTACTTGGATACTTACGCAAATTTTAAGTCAAGTCTGGGATATAGCGACGGCGTTGGGCTGAAGAAGTGGTAAACCTAAATATTTATTCATACGATATGTAATTCTTTTTAATGCGTAGTTTAAGGTCATCGTTTATAGTACACTGGAAAAAAATAAGTTTTACAAATTTTACTAAACTAGATAATAACGGTAGGAAAAGAGAGCAAAAATGTAAATAAACGTTAGACTAGATCACTGTTTTTATCATTTGTTTAGTAATCTTTGACATATTTTTAGAATTTTCTAACTACCATTTATCATATCATTTACAGTTTTGCCTATATTTTTTCTAATTTTATTATATAGTTTAGTAAAATTTGCAGGATTATTTTTTTCAGTGCAAGGTGAGACGGGTGATAATAATTTTGTTCAAATTTTGTGTGTACGCGACATATACGTTTTATTCTGGAAATTTTGCCAAAATTTCAATCAATTTGGTCGTTGGCTATTTTTTAAATCATTTTAGCGGATCAAAAGTGGATTTATGGAAAAGATGAAATTGTGTTTACTTATTCAGTTGTAATAAGTAAACTAAACAAGAGATTTGTTTAAAAAACTGAATAATTTGCGTCAACATTTGACAAATACAATATTTAAAATGAAAATATGATTGACCACAGAATTATTAAGAAAATGATGTACGCTTTTTACGTATCATGCAACATTTTGACAATTCTACGGACGAAATGTTGAAAACAAATTATTATAACTCTTTCAGTTATTGATATTTCGATCTGTAACTTTGTCAAAAAATTCCTTACGCCTGAATGAACAACTTTCTCGCTGGAAGTATTAAGTAATTTATACATTTATACGAACGGTAAATAATAAATAATAACACGATTCCGATAGTAAATACTAGTGATGTGGTGAGTTGAAGTGAAAAAGGCACTGACATAATGAAAAGAAGTTTGAGACAACATTTTATAATTGACTGAATCGCAAGAGCGATTTAAAAACATTTTGGTACGGTACGTGTAGTGAGGTTAGAATTTATAAGTAATATTTTTGGCGAGGATCGAATTTCATACCAGACTCACTGATCTCTACATTAACGTCAAATTGCTAATTTAAAAACAAATTTGCGTTATAATTAGGAAGTGATGAATTTCACGCGAAGGGAAACTGTTACATAAATTGACGCAGTCATTTGATATTAGTTTAGCAATTTCGATATCGATTAATTGAAAAATTTGGCTCATCAAGTATCATGATATGTTTTATACAAAAATCACGTCGAATTGAACGATGTCAAATGCGCGCGTTGTTTATTTTTCAACGAAACTTTCGATAGGAATTGTTAAATTAAATTTGAGCATATTTGGGAACGCGGTGACATACAAGCTTCATTTTAATACTCGCATTACGTCAATTAAAATCGCGTTTGTTCAAAAATTAATTGTATACAGTTTCTAAATTATCGATTACGAATAATGATACGTATTTCTGTAATTCAAGAAATCTTGACCAAAATTGATTTCGAATAAAATTCGCAGTACTTTTCATTACGGAACACGCTACGAATTATTTCGAAAGTATAATTATCAATAATATCTTCATTGGCTTGTGTAATTATGAACTTATTATTTTATGATATTAATGCAATAACTTTCAAATTGTAGTAAATCAAAATTGTGATATTCAAATATGTATACCTATGTATATCTATATTTATGCGAGTAATGGATGATGACTAAAGCAAAACAACGTTGTCTCAGAAATTACTTATGAAATACCTAATTTAAGTTTAAGACGACATTAATTTTAAGCAACATTACGTGTTAAAATTAAGAATAATTTTAGAACTGAAATTATCTTGTTACGACCCTTCGTTCACGTGCAAAGTTTATCAATTAACTTGCATAAAGTATGTGATTTATTTATTGTTTAATAAAAATACTTTCACTTTATGCTATTGGTTTCTTTCATTTTACCTGCGCAACTAATCCATATCTGTAACTAAAAAACAAATATCCTCGACTATTCGAAAAGCATAAGGAGGAAAAGAAATTTGAAAAACTAAAACGCAATCTCAAATTACGGCGCCAGTTCGGTAATCTCTCAACGTCTTCCGAATTCAATTGTATTGGCGCTTCGAAGCTAAGCTACAAGCAATGTGTACCAGTGAAACCAGATTTCTAAGTCTATCCTTCTCAGCGGGAATATCCCACCAATTATAATACATACGTAGTATATTCCCGCTACATTTTCTGTCTCTTTTTTTGGCAACACAGATATGTACTGTTTTTTTTGTTAACCAGATAGCACTTTTTACCGAAATTCGTTAGATATTGTTCTTATTTATTTATTGTTATTATGATTATTATTTATTTTTTCTTTCATCCCCTAAGAAGAAAAAATGCCAACTTCGAAATTAAACAAGCATTACAAGTTCGCGAACGCTGTTCGAACAATCCTCTTACACCGATAATTTCGAATTTTACAAAACGATATTTCATTAAGCACGCGGCGTGTCGCAACTCGAAATAATTCAAAGTAATCCCAGCGACCGGTCTCTCTCGCGATTGGACGGATGCCAATCGCTGGACATCTCGTGCAATAAATTCAATTTCGACTTTGAAATTGGCCAACTCGAACTTTATTTAGAATTCATGTATGATCGATGGACGAAAACATTTGTTCAAAGTTGTTTTTAATGTTCTCTTTAAGAGTAAAATAATTTGAAACAAGAAACAAGAAGGAAGAGGTCGGGATTTGAACTTGAACTGTTCGAGATTTGAAATCATCCTGTTTAGATGCTGGAAATGAAAATATAATGAACGAAAACATTGGTGTCAGAGTGAACAGCGTTGCGATTTATTATTAACAAATTCAGTTCGGTCGTGCGAAAGGATTTTATTTCTCGACGAAAATAACAATTTCGTTATAAATTTGGATCCGGCAAAATGATCATATTATTTAATTTATTCATTGCGATTACCAAACTTTTCCACGGAAAAGTCGGTCCGAAATTTATTCGCGGTCTGACTTAGTCAAGAAAAATTTCTGGATTAAACTTGATTCCAATTTGTCATGGAGTAAAGTCGCTTAAAAGTGGCGATATGTGTTTTCACTCAGCGACCTTCTTTGAATTGCTACTTTGAAATAACAATTGCCGCGGAGTTCTCGTGCAATTTCACTAAATTTAAAAAGTTTCGCGTAATTGCATAATGGATACGTTGGCTTCGACAGATCGCACTTATTCGTTAAATTTAGCATAAATTTGATCCCTGAAAACAGTGTCGCCATCATTTGCACGTGCCGTATTGCATAATTTATGGACAAAAGTAGGGATAAAGGTTAAGTGATTTGAAAAATAACAATATTTAAACGCGCGTTATTTTCATATCATAATACAACTTGTAAAGTAAACTTTCCTTTTTCAACTGATAACACAATCAATTGAAAAAATATAATTTCGTGATTTTTAATTTTCTATTTTTTAATCGCTTTTATTAGTTATAACGTAAAAAATGACATTGAAAAGCTGTTTATATTTTGATGCAAGTGTCTGAATATTAAGATATATCTTATATAAGACGCGCAAATACATAATCGTATTCACAAGTATCTTAGATTAAGACAATTGATGTTTCAAAAACAGCTAATTCGCATAAACGAGTGTCTTAAAGTTAGCCACGTGTATCAAATTTGTGTTTGTATAGTGTAACATTTTGCATAAAAAAATGTCCATTTAAAATGTATAATAAAATAGTTCATAAACGAATTGCAATTAGCCATTACTGTAAAAACAAGTGTTCAGAAAGTGTTTTTCAAACGTCCCTAATATTTATTGAAATATTTTAATATTAATGTTTGCATAAATAACAATGAAACGTTTCTAACGTTTTTAAATTATGACACTTATAAGTGTTTACAAAAGGATCAAAAACGTTTCCTACAAAACTCTTCTTTTTACAGTGATTACCAGTGAATTTTTTCGTTTTATAGATACATCTTAAACTGCTCAGATGAAATGCGTTATTTTGATTATGACGAAACACATTATACTTATTCCTTAATGAAGATACGGTAAGATGGCAACATGTTTATCTTATCTAATACGTCATCCAACTGATAAGTGTAATTGATACATATCAGATAGTAGCGTAATAATGTAATAATAATAGCATTGTAATTACTATTTAGCGTTTATCTGACGCCTTTCGTATATTTCATTCTTATCGTTTATTACACATATATGTATAAAGTATATATATAAACAGTAGCACACATTGTAATACACTGTATGGTGTGTTTTATATATACGTGAATATATATACATATAATATTTAGAGTCTTTTATTATACGCAACGTACTCCATTAAAGCATAAGGGTACTTATGTATTTTATATACCACAAATGCGTTGAAATATTTACGATGATTTGAATTTCATAAAGTATAAGAGAGTATACGATAAAATAAATATAAATCAAAGTCTATCGCGTCCCATAGGTGCGCCCGTTTCGAAGCACAGATTTGTTTCGATGGCAATTTCTAAACGCGCGTCGCGTACGAAAAAGCACGATTTTTTGTTCTTTGTTTTCCCTTAAATCTCGGAATAATTTCAGCAGGACCATGCCAGAGTTAAAGAAATGGCACGATTCTGGCGCAGCAGTAGTTACCAGATTATGGCAACCAGGTTTGTGTCAGTATTGTCTACACTACGGTTAACATCTGAAATAGTAGCAAAATTGAGCTGAACCAGATTTGGTCAAAATTGACAACCAGTAAAGTGCCAGAGTCGAGCCAGACATGGCATTTTGTATTGTGTTATATAATATAATAATAATAATATGCCAGATAGAAATCAGCACTAAAAAGTTTAGAAAGCAGTTCTGGGCCGACGTTATCACTCTATCACTCTTAAAAATCTATCCTTGGATGAAGAATTTAAATCTTATGGCAAGATGAAATCCCACTTAAATAATCGTTAAGAATTACACATTTTTACGACCACAATTTAAAAATTTTGTAAATGAAAGTATTGAAATAACTAACAATACTAATGTCGGGAAAATATAATATTGTGTATAAACATTTAAAAAACTGTTACATGGCAATAACCTTATAAACTACTTATTCTTTTTGTTATATCTTCACAGGTGAAAATTATTTAACAAACAAGAGTTAAAAATTATGTTATTTATTTTAATATAAATTAACATTACACGGAAAAAATAAAGTATATTATTTTTATTTCTATATTTTACTGTTACAAATATTTATTATAAAATTATATGTAAAATTCATTAAGAATTTAATAATACAAATTTAATAATTTAACAATTAATTAAAATATTAATTGATCAGAAAATCTAATCAATTAAGATAATTTTTATTTATTTTAAAAATTGTAATAATCAAAACTATTCGTTGAAACAGTTCACACTGTTTAAAAAAAAACCCGAATTCAATAGGTTATATGCATTTGCAAATAAAAATATTTATAAATTACATTTTTACACTAAAACATTTCACGGTTTATCTTCAATAATTTCAATTACTATTCCAAAATATTATAAATTTTAAATGAAAAATTGTTCATTTTAAGTCCAGTGTTTGTTAATCTTCTCTTAATTCTTTTTATTCTTGAGATAACTATATATATTCAAAACGTTTAAATTCTTCCCTCAAGATGTAGATTTTTAAGAGTGATGGTAAAATACTGAGGGTGCGTTGTTCAAATTACTATAACCCAGCAGGACTATCCCAGAGTTAAACAAATGGCCTACTTCTGGCACAGGATTGGTTACCAGATAATGGCAACCAGGTTTGTGCCAGTATTGGCCACACTACGGTTAACAACCAGCAAAACTGAGTTGAACCAAACTTGGTCAAAATTGACAACCAGTAAAGTGCCAGATAAAAACCAGTACTGAAAAGTTAGGAAATCAGTACTGGCAGAATAATGGTAACAGTACTGGGCCGACGTTATCACTCCAACGATCGTACCTTAACAGGCCTACGTTGGTTTACAATTATAATACTCGTAACTCTGGTGCCAGTACTGGGACAATATTGGGCCATTTGTATTGGTCCTGCTATGAAGTACTTGTTACACTGTAAAAAGAAGTGTTCCATAGAAAACGTTTTTGAAGCTTTTTGGAACACTTATAAGCGTTATTTTTTAAAAACGTTTAAAACGTTCTATTTGGATGTATACAAACATTAGTATTAAAGCACACTTTAATAAATAGGAACGTTTGAAAACACTTTCAGAACATTTGTTTTTTACAGTGTATATATGCATCTTTATCGAACTTACCGTATAATATATTTTCATCTTTATTAATGCAGTACATAAAGTAAATTACTGAAAGCCTTAGTCTTTAGTGGTTTACAATTGCGATGGTACAGAAAATTCTGGTGCCAGTACTGGGCCAAAATTGTGCCATTTGTGTTATTCCTGCTGGGATTTTACGCGACGCGGTTCTTAATTTTTGTCTAATTTATTTCCTCGTTTCGTTTACACGTTTCCGACGATTTCGAAGCATCCCTGAATGTGTTACGATGCGCACGCGCAATGACAGTTACAAATGTAGTATCATGTAATAAAGAGAAATGACATAAATGTGGATTTAAAGTTTTATTCTTAAACTATACTCCTGGCTGTGTATCAAACTATAAGTCATCCGTACGAGAAAGATGAAACGTTCGCGCATGTTCCCGACGCGATTTAAAAGCGCACAGCATTTAAACCGGAGATACGAAACGCGCGGTATTTTTGACAATTGCGAGTTCTTCGGCGCGCAATCGCTTGCTTCGACGCATCGAGGGAAGCGCTGTTTTCTAGCGACCGACCATAACGAAACGGTTTCTTTTACGCGCGATATACCGATTGCTGTATAGTAATTGAAATCAACGTCAAATTTGAACGATGTCGTTCACGAGGTTGAAATCTACCATTCGGACTAAAAATAAGTTTAAATCAGTCCTTCGAACGGAGTGACCGTTCGAAAACACAGAAAAAAGTCGCGTGCGAAACAGTAAAACGGTTGTAAAATTTATTTTTCGCAACGACTGTTGTGATTATTGTAAACTTTCGCGATCTCGAGTCGTATCTGGTTCGTAAAAGTTTCGAGCAAGTATGGCTGGTTTCGGTTGAATATATATATGTATATATATATATAAATGTACAATTGGACAATTATTTTCGACATTCAAGATATTAATGTTAAATAAATATATAAATAATTTATATGACGTAGTGTTCGAGATCGGCCAAACAATTCAAATATATTGTATATATAATATATATATATATGAACAAAGAAAGTAATAGCGAATTATGGCGTATCGCCGGAGCTCCTTCGGCGCCAAAGTCCTGCAGACATTTAATTGCACGGACTCGAAAATTCACGCGATTTATATATTATGAAAGTTTTCCCTTGCTCGCGGGATCTTTGTCCAAGTTGTCGAGTTTTGCGGAGTAACGTCGTGTACTTAACAATTATCAACTTCCTTAAGTCCGTTGCGACTTATTTCCATACTTTTTGCGTTGGACTACGCGAATGTGCTCGTGCGATCAAATGTTCCCAACTTCATATTTTCGCTCCAAAAATTTCATCGCGAAATTCGCTTAATTTATATTCCGTTCAACCAACATGAATTTGATAAAGTTTTATTCCCGCCGCACGAAGGAATTCATATATATCCTACGGGAGTTTTAAGTGAGCCGCGCGCTGTCAGTAAATTAGTGTTATAAGTGCGACTCAAAAGAGTGAACGGTTTAAGGATTGGGAAGCGCGCGATAGAAAACATAAATTGATAAACGACGTCCCTAAAGCGAATATCGAATTGCAATTTATTTTGAAGTTGCGCTGTACGATATATAGAAAATCGTTGTAAGTAATGTACATCGTGAATAATATCAGCTATTATTATAAGAATAATGGAATCGGAAAAGTGATTTTTGTGTTTAGCTTCGTAGGACGAAATCCAAATTTCAAGCGAACCCCCTGACAAATTTGTTGGATTTTGAAATTTTGAAACATCGTTTTTCTGTTTTATAATGTCATATTTTCATATTTCAATATTTCTTTCTCTTTCTCTTTTTTTTTTAACTTTTTCAAATTGATCGTTCGGTTATCACGCACTTGAACGGATTATCAACAAAAAGTTCGCTGTTTTGTTTCCAACTTTGAACGAAGAGTTTTAAATTGCGCGCCAAAATAGGCGCTATTAAGCACAACCGATAAATTTTCTTGTCACCAATTCAGGTGGATGCCATTTCATTATTGTAGTACAATAATAGGAACTAAAAACTTAGTTTATACAATAGATATACCGTTCGATCGGATTGGCTGAAGTTGCATCCACGTGCAGAGGGGTTGTATTACGTCAGCAAAGCTCCTCCTTTTGCATTGCATGAAGCTCAAGCTCGGCACAAATCAGGTCACGACTTTGCTACTGTCTCTGATTGGCAGTCGCTTTTGAAAATTATCGATCTATCAAATGCGTTCCCTTGAAGTTCAGCAAAAGAAAATGTTGCATTTTGTTGATGACAATTTTCGAAATTTTCAGTCCGTTTAAAAAATACGCAAAAAATATATCGCTTTTTATATATTTAAGTTGTAGTTAGAATTAATTTATATTCGAAAGAGTACCAAAACATGCTATTAATATTGTTAGATATATATATTTTTGTATGAATTAATTTTATTGGATATGTTTATAGATTTGTTATAATCCATTGGAAAATTTGGGTTCTTTGAAACGAATGGAAAGAAGAAATAGAAAAAATAATAAAAATAAGCGGATTGTTTATCGTATTGTAGTTTTATTTCCTTTACTATAATTACATGTGATAATTTCTTTAATTGTGTATAAATAATTATTTACCCCTTAATACCTACGTATTTCGCGTTAGTCTTCCGGTAAGTTATCGACCGCTCGGTTCTATCGTTGTAACAATTTTAATAATTTATTATTAACACCAAATAAGACTGCTTCGAATATATAACGCGTGTAAATTATTGTTATTCCAAAACACTTATTTTTCTTTACAAAGCATTATTCGCAAATTCAAAAAACATTGATTATCGGTAATGCCCTGCAGGTAGATAAACAGCTGACGGTAAAACAGAAATCGATGCGAATGGTTTCTGCTTACGGGGTAAACATCTTGCAGGGTTTTTGTTATAAAATTGTTTACAAGTGTCGCTACAAATATACCGACGCATAAAATTTGTTCTGTATCGTTAACAAAAGCGGTGGTTATTTTACCGACGTGCCAGTAAAATGAACCCGGTTATTTACATTGCATTTTTGACAACAGAATCAATCAAGGTCGAGGACTTAGACTTGTAATTTTTACTACCACATCACGCCGTTTTGGCATTTCGCAAAACCGTGCCCTTATTTGGACTTTTAATGGCCGTCATTTGATAGCGACTAATGTGAATTAAAAACTAAAATTAAATTAGGTCAAAACAAAGGTCGATCGATAATGTAATAATGAAGACTCACCGACCGGTTGACTCGTTGTTTTGTTGAACTTAATGACTTACCTGAAACAGAAAAAAACTGATCTTAAAAAATTGCTCCCACAACTTGCTATTGATTGCGCGGCCTTCAAGAGGTGACTTTTTCCGGACAATTTTTCTTGCAAAGATAGGATATGAGTTTCGGATTTGGATTAAGCTTGGATTTTTTATGAATTATATATATATATATTGAATGTAAAAGCAGAGCGTAGAAAATACAACATTTTGACACGCGGATATAAGAATCCGGAGTGATATTTGTCTTCGTACTTTTTTCTCTTTTTCATTTTATACGGTTTGGATATTAAAAGTATAAATCTGAAAGGTTGTTTATATTATTCAATATCAAATGCGATATTTATAATCGATATTAATTTATGAAATATAAATACATTAATTGAAATGCCACATTTGCCGGTTTATTTAAATTGGAAGATGCAACATTTTTTTGTATTTTACGTTCTAACGATTTTGTATATCTCGTAACAACACGATTTTTATTGCAGTTACTGCAGGAATTAGCGATTTGCACCAAATATATTTCGAACTATCTAGTCGAAACTTATAGTTGATTTTTACTGCAATCTTTCATCTTCTGTGCTCAACTTCCGAACTTCGCAATTTTATCTCCGCGAAAGTAGAAAATTAAGCTTCTTTATATATGTTATAACATATATAATAATAATAATAATAATATATAAATATATATTCCTTGTGCTATATTTGTGAATATAGTAAGAATATATTTGTGATTTTAATAAGCAAATTAAAAGTAATAATATGATTAAAAAATAATCACTATTACCTCGCAATAATATACATTTTAGGCCAATTGTATAATGAATACATTTTTAAACAATTTCTGCTCGTTTTATTTAATGCGTGGTTTTCAATTTACCTTCATCCTTCACCCTTCAATCTTTCTATCAAAAATCAACTACACACGCACATATATAAATATATATATATATATATATATATATAGTTTGCGGAAACAAAAAAGACGTATTTTTGTATGCTGCGAGAGAGATGCTAATATTTTAAAACCAGATCATGTATAAAACTGGCGCTTTATTTGAAATCAGTGGTTTTTATCCGTAATTAATTACATTATGTTACGAATCAACATTCACTAAATACAGATATGAAAATGCGTATATATGCGATTCGTTGTAATGTAACAGTAGCAGAATTGAGTTTTCAATTGCAGCCACTGTATTTATTGTACTCGTTGCATAGTATTTTGTATACAAATATTTTTCTGGTCCATTAAAAGCAAATAAACGTGCCAATTACGATTGCGATCGTCATAATTACAATTATGATTATTGTACTACAATCAATTACAACGTCGATAATGGTTTTAGTCACGTTGGTAATTGTTTCATCGGCTTTTTTTACATTTATGAATTGAATGCATCGTGAAAAGTGCAACGACGTAAATGATTTAAATGTTTACAATTGTTATCTAAACAAACATTTTTTAATTGCAGTTGCCTGAAATTGACATAGGATTAATTATACGGTTTAAAAAAAATCTTGAAATTCAATAAAAATAGTAAAATAATAAAATACCTTGAAACTATATACGTAGCGAGTATTGATTCGAAAAATGTATAATTTAATTGTTTGAATTTTATAATTTTACCAATAAATTTGTAAATTATTTTGAAAACAGTAAAATATTATTTCTGTATAAAATCACTTAGTTAAGTATGTGATAGGATAAATGTTCATAACTTAGGAAACGCGTTTAACAACTATGTGGCACTGAGAAAACTTCTAAATCTAATATATATAAGTAATATTTATTAATAATATATATATATATTCTCGACTGAATATGTGAAAGATTTTTGTAATTAATTAAATGTATATGATGAAAAATGCGAAAAATGAGTTTTTAGTAACCTTGAAATGCTGAGAACAGATATAAAGGTAAAAAATGTTAATTAAAAATTTAATTGTCAAAGGCGTATAATATATATAGTATAAAATAATATATTTTAGTCCGAATATGACAAGGGGAAATATAATAATATCATAAAATCATTTATTATTCCGTTAACTTTAATATTGTTAAAAAGTACAATTTATTTATTGATTTTAATTTAAAATAATATTATTTTAAAATGTGGAATTAAATTTCAAACATTTGTTATATTACATATGTAATCTGTGATAATATAATGTAAATTCTATTACACATTCCTTCTATATTTATTAACTTTTAAATCATAAGATAAATCAGCTTTTTTGTTATATAAAATACAAGATATTTATGGTGGTTCTTCAATCGATTTTGACAGATATTGCAGATTTCGTTATATTTTTATTAATTTATTTAATGCAGTTATTATTCGTGTATACGCACATTTTCTCATTTTTATAAAATTTATTTAATGTAACAGAAATCAAAATAACATAATATTAAAAACGTAAATAGAAAACTCGTTTTCGATGTGATAACAAAACGAGTTTACTAAATACGTCAAAAATTTTATTTGAAAATCTATATTAATTACACAAAAATATTTTTCCATCATTAAAAAATGTGCGCAAAGTCTTGTATTGTATAAAAAAGCAAATCTTTATACTGCAATAAAAGAAAACACTATTCCGTTACATTAGATTTGAAGAACTCCCTTAAACCCATCACATATTATTTTTATATATCTGATTTTAGTTTTAATTGTTTTGAAAAATATACCATTCGGAACATTATATTAACAATTCTACAATGAAAACTTATAAACGTTTTTTGCTATAAAATTAACATAATAAACACAAAATACTAAATTAATTCTTAATCTTCAGTTAATTATTTAGTTCTTGCGCGATTACATATGAAGGCTATATAATTATAATTCGGATATTAATCATTATTAGTTTCTAGTAATAATTTATTATAATAAGTATAACACATTTCATTTAATATTTTATTTAGTATATAAATATTTTTTAAAAATACATTTTACCTTTAAAACTATTTTTAGAAATAGTTCTTATGTGAAAACACATTGCGTGAACAAACATTTCATACTTCAATAAGACTTTATTTGCAATCGAGTGTGAAAGTGTCTATAATTATTACACGGGGAAATCATATATTCAAGAATTTACTATATTATATGATATATAAAACGTGGGATATACTTCAAAATTATTATAACAATTACTATATAAAGTATAAACAATTTCAACGCAGAGAATATTGTACACATAATTTTAATATACACTGAAAAAAATAATATTACAAATTTTACCAAACTAGATAATAAAAGGAGGAAAAGTGAGCAAAAATGTAAATAAACATTAGACAATATCATGATATTTACCAATTATTTGGTAATAT
>JABFQC010003526.1:0-13960 GCA_022817085.1 Psilanteris sp. ZL-2020 | reverse complement strand
ATTCAAGGTTTACATTTAATACGGCTTGCAAGAAAGAAAGGTGACTAACATTAGTGGATATCATTTTTGACTGGTTACAATTCGGAAATTCATACTACGATCAATAAATTGAACATATATCCTGTAACTATGGATGCAATTTTGATGGATTATAAGCAGGTTATGTTTATGGATATCATTATAATATATATACATATATATAATTGATATGTTGCTCGAAGGATATACCTAACTGTATATGCACTGTATAATATATTATTTCAATATTAAACTCGTATGTTTTTAATTAACTGTTAACGTCTCACACTTCTTAAGAATTTATACCTTGATTTTGTATTTGCTTTTATAAATATATTAATTTACCGGTGTTTAATTCGTTTGAAAAAATAAATTGATTAAATATGTAACTGTAAAAATATTAGTTGCTTAATAGACGCGGAATTTATTAAACGAAATCCCTTAATTTAAGTTGATCTCATTTTAGTGCACTTCTATATACTTAGCGAGTTTTTAGTTTACAGATCCAGTAATCGTAATATAACCAGCAAGCATTAATCGAAGAGATAGGTAAGCGATAAAAGTAGGAAGGAAATCCAATTCGCATTGCCAAGGAGAGATACTGCATAATGATACGCACTAATTATTAGCAATCGAATAAAGAATACGTTTATTATACGATGAAATCATAGCGGGTAGGCTACGGCGTGATTTTCATTATGAATTATTTCAGGATTTACGACGCGGAGCAACTAATGCACGTTTATTTGATCATAAATTCGCATTATGAAACAAATTACAAACGCAGAAACGTACGAGCAATTTCGTTCCGGGATAGCGCGTGCGTTTTGTTTGATCGGTTTGGGGCAATTAAAAAACGCCCAAGTTTCGCAGTTTTGATACGTTTTTGCGTTCTTCGAAATATTTCGCCAGACCGACGATCTTAACAACGAATCTAGGTTATGTTGTTACGCCGCATCGGTGGGACTCCACTTGAGTGATCATTCTGCATGGCTAAATTTTATTATGCACGAACGATACTTTGAAGCAGTATTTTGAGAAATTCATATCGCAGACGTTTAATTGGCTTCTGCTATACGCCGTCGTTAATATGTTGTACTTTGAATTAGGTTTTTTTTTAAATTTACACCGTAAAAACTGATGTTAGAAAATTGTCTTATTTCAAGACATTTTTATAGTAAAGATTATTATTAGATACTATTTATGATTTTGCATGAAAACGTCTCGATTTAAGACACTCGTTTTAGTAGTGGATTTATTAAAGTTAAACAAATTAAAAAAAAGAATTATAAAAACGTACATTGCTTTTGTTTTTTATACAAATATCGATTTCGACGTAAGTTTAATCCATTTGAGTTATAAAATTGAATGTAAAATATGCAAGAAATAAACGCGCAAGGAGAAGAACAACTTACGTGTTTTAATAATTGTTTTCACAAGAAATGAAATCATGTGCATAAACTAAATATAGATAAGAATGGTAATTTTGTATAAACAATTGGATTTCTTATTCAACGGTGGAATTATCGCGTTTGAAAAAACAAAAGTCCAACGAGTGTAAACATAATGGCGCCTTTGATTAGAAAATAGTTACTCTTAAAAAGTAATTAATGGCGCTTATGCATGATTTATGTTTGAGTAATGAGATACATCCAATGTTAAGTAACGAGCAAATAAAACGCGTATATAATGCATTTCATTACGTTCAATTAAACTTTGCTTTGGACATTTTTTTATAATAAGTCGTAAATCATCAATCGGCTGAGAATTATTAATTTATCTTTTGTGTTTCTGATGATTTTGTAACTCCCTCGCTCACAAAAGTTAAATTCATTGAAAATAACGATTGCATCGTGCGATTCTAGAATATGCGTTGTGCAAAAAAAGTTAGTCAATAGCCTTATGCCAATGAGGTATATTGTCTATTTTATACGGCGGATATTCGCTGTCGATAATCATAAATCATTATACTATATATTTTATAATTTATTATAACACACTGTGCAATATTATAATTCAATTTCTCTGTTTTCATTTCGACCATGCATCAAAATTTGTTTGAGTGTACCAAATATTTTGTAAATTGAAAAAAATTTTGGTTGAATCAACAAAATGTTCTCTGCGTGTATTACTGTTGGAATTATCACGCTGATGGTGGTATTAATTAAATTAGAAATTTGTATATATACTTTATTTTCACACCGCGGATTTGAATCGGCGAAATCCGCGATGAAAAAGTATTGTCTTAATAAAATAATTTTAATACAAATCCATGTCTTTCGGCGAGATTTACGATGCCAGATAAGGAAGAACAATAAAACGAAATTCAGAGAACATAAATAGGTTTTGCGAACAATGAACAGCGAACTGTCACTGCGACCTGTCAATGAGTGGCATGATTCTGACAACTCGTCGGCTTAACCCTGAATAATGCGATATATATCTGAGCAGAGAGTTTCCAGTGACTAAGCGCCAGGATTAGTTTTAACGCAGATATTGTTCATGGGGAAATGGGATTCGACCGTTTCCACCTGCGAGAACATTAATTCTGCATAACGGACGCATTAATAAGGAGCAAAAAGCATGAATATTATCGAGCAAACGGTCATCGACCCGCATTGTGGATACGCTATTCGCGTGCAAGCTTAGACATTAACAATCTTCGACCCTTTCGTACGATTTCGGGAAACCGAGAATTACAGAGCAGTGATTCCAGGAAAACCCGGATTTCGATCTTTCAAGTTCACGTAAGATTGATTTTACGTTATAGGATACGTTATTAGTGATATATAACGTTGGTAATAATAGCTAATTAACTGCATTAAAGGATTGCGATTCGTAGATAATCGTAAAGATTTTAGTTTGTTGATCCTTATTGTTTCTATTAATTTGTTTTGTAGTTTTAGAATTACAAGTGCATTTTTATATAGTTATCTGATTAGTGAATTCTATTGGGTATGTGTGTGTTTGTTTGTTTAATGGAAATTGGAACTGTGAAGTTTGTCATTAGTAACTATAGTGATCTAGCGAGAGTATTTTAGCTGAGAAATGAAATTTGAGGTATTAATTAGGACTTTTAATAATAATAATTAGTATAATATATTTATAAAATTAATATGACCTTATTGGTGTAATTTTTCGTTGCCTTATGGTTAATGGCGTTTTAACAGAGATATTACACATTTATTTATAACAATAATTGGTATATATGTTAATTTGAAATATCTATGTATGCACACCTGATAGTTTTTCACTTTTTCATCCAGTTTTTTAAGCGTTTCTTGAATACTATTTAAAGTCTTCTCGTTTGATTTCTCATCGCCCTCTTGAGACCGCAGTTCCTCGAACCTTTTTAAAATTTCCCTCACACTCAATTTGCTATTATCCTTTTCTTCCGTGATTGTTTCCATCTTTGACATCTTTCTGTCTTTTCCATTCGACAGCTGATCATTAGCATAAAAATCTTGAATAAGACCTTCGAGTCGTAATTCTTCCATCGTAGGTTGCCTGGGTCTAGGACTCGACCTGCTGTCAGAGTCTGGACTCCATCTGAAATCACTTTGATTTTTTCCATTCCTCAACACGCAACCCTCTTCCAAGCGCAGTTGTTCTATTGTCAACTGGGACTTATTGCTAACGTCCTTTTGGTTTTTCGAAAACGGCTTCTGATCCAATTTGGATATGTCGATTCTTGGTATATTCTCGTATTCAAATTTACTTTGAATATTCGGGTCTTTTCGAGCGTCATCCAGCTTCGCCGCGGATTCATTGTTTTTGCTAAATATCCTCGCCTTCGATGGCTTGCGCGCGTTCTTGTTGGCGTCCAATTTGGAAGAATCGGCGCCAGGAGACGGTGTCTTGCTTAGAAATTTGTGATCGTCTTTCGCGAAGTACTTGATAAATCGGCTGTGCTTGAAAAATTTGTCTTCGTAATTATTTTTATCCAAATTGGTGGCGTTCTCCAAAAACGCGCCGGAATCATCCGTATGACCGTATTCGTCACTGCTCAATTCCGACTCCGACGATTTGACCAATAAACTGTCGGGGGAATTGGTTTTGCGGTCCTCGTCCGACAAGCTCTTCAGCAGCTCGCTCTTGCTGCCGCGACGAACATCTTGGTGGCTCAAAAAGTTCCTCGATTCGTTTTCGAAACTGCGGTAATAAGAGTCCGGGTGATAGGACGCGGGTCTTCTTTCTTTGTCCGATCCACGGAGTTGCTCTTTGGCGTCTAATTTGCGCAAAAAATCGGACCTTCGAAGGAAGCCCTGTCCTGCCGAGTTGGGTCTGCTATCGATCCTCTTGTACTCGGTTTCGGATTCGGAATACTCGGTGAACTGGCTGAGAATTTCCGGACGGTGCTTCTGTCGGCGCCTCAGAGTTGTCGGTAACTCAGCCCAGTTGCTGGATAATCTTCTGGAGAAGACCCCTTCCGCGTCCGATACTTCGCGTTCCATATTTGGCCGTCTGATTCTTATCAAAACATGTTTACATGTCGAATCGAATCACTGTTCGGAAGAAGAGGATTCGTTAAGCGGCGGTAATAACGTTTTTAGATACAAATGAAAATTCAGTAACAAGTATATCGAAGATCATGATATATTGGTTATTTCTCCACTCAGTTCTTACGGTTCGACTTTCTCTGTCTGAGAAATTTATCTTACTTGTTAGTTCATAATAGAACGTCCGAAGGGACACGTTGAATATATATATATATATATATATATAAACTAAAAGGATCTTGATGATAAAAGTTGGTTATATTCCGTTTTACAGGATTAAATTTGCCACAAAAAATAGAAAGCTAAATATTGGACATCCATCTTTGTTTATAAATAGTAACGTAAATTTATGTTTATTTGTTGATTCGACTTCGACACTGTTAAAAAAAGTGTCTTAAATGTCACGATTTTAAGACACAAACTGACTTATTTAAGTCACTCTCTGTCTTAATACACAATATTGTGCATTAGATTAAGACAGTTAGGCGTCTTACTTAAGTCGCTTTGTGTCTTTAATAAGACACGTTTATTATATATTTTTATCAGTGGAAATGCCGATGATTTTGAGTTTCGAATTAATAGACGTTAGGTTTCTGGTTTAAGGACATAAATACTTTAATCAAGATACTTTTAGCGATCCGCGGTATTGGTCCGCGCGCGCATCGCAATCTACGACAATCTACGGCGGTTTAATTGTTTTTGGTATTCTCTTGATAAATTATCCCACATCGAAGCGAACAAAATAGATTTCTTTTGAAAATTATATTCACGATCATTAACTTTATCTCAGCTTTACGTAGTACGCGAGAGATTGCTTGACATTCACGGCGATGTAGTTTGCGGAAGGAGGATTCCTTCCTCGTCCTCGTTCGCCGGCACTACCACGCTTCCTTCTTGCGCTTCGTCACGCCGTGAGAAACCCGAGGGTCTCTCATGAGATCCAGCAACCACGAACAATATGCACTCTTAATTACAACAATCTCGCGCGTTAACAGTCTCGTATGCGAAGGAAAAACGGTATTTTCCGGCCACCGTTTTGGACCTCTGACTAATTGTTAGTCGCGAAAAGTGAAACGAATTGTGGGACGGACGTCGAAAGTCGCAACAAGTTATGTGCACGCAATATTTGTACGCAACCCGCGAAAGAATGCCTTTTCCTCGCCGAAATGGAAAAAGCAAGGAGCGAGACAGCGGCGGAGGGAAAGAGAAAGCAAGATCAGAATTTGATTTCCGTTTTATTCGCGCGCATTTTAATTAAACCTTTACGGCGTTGTAAATTAAGATTTTGATTCCCGCGAATCTGGGTATTTATTCTAATTATTAAAGTTTATTACAGGCCTGTAAATATCTCGACTGAAACGACCGGAGAAAACCATCTATTACATCATAATAGTTATAGTGAGATCATTATCCGTCGTAGTATGCAACGGACACAAGCTGTTACGACTTTTATTTTTCTTTTTTTCCAGTTTTTTTTTTTTATACACACGACGAGAGATACTAATGAGAAATGTATAAGTGTTATTGCTCCGCGGTATTAACGTCAGTTGGCGAACCGTTCGCGGCCGGCTGAAATGGAAAAAGGCGCCGGAAAAATGCAAACCGCCGGGTGATAATAAAAATGCAATCCGCGTATTTTATTGCCCGAGTGATTTGTCAACGCGACCATTCGGGAATCACTTGGCGCAAGAAAGTCGGCGTTCGATAGTGATCATCGTTGAATTAACAACTTTCTCGATGAGGGTTGCGCGAGGCAAACGGCGACGTTTCGATGATTTCGCTTGGATTTGAGTCGGTTAAAACCGCGAGGACGCGGCTAAATATCGTACGGTTTAACGTACGATCGAATGGTATCGGGTTATTATTGATAAGGCAAAACTCAACGGCTCGAAGGAAACCAACCGAACGTCCATTCCGCGTCGTTTTTAAGGTTAAAATCATAGAAAGTGTGCTTTCAAATAGTAATTGAGTTTAGAAGAAAAAAGAAACAAAACACTTCACGAATCGACGAAGCAAGATTATAATGAATCGTGCGTTGGATCGAAGAGAATGATGTAAAGCGTCAAAATTGACATAACCCCGGTATGTGGAATGCGCGTATAATGGCCGAACGTAAAACGGCGGAATTGGAGAACGACAGCGACGTGGGAATCGTCAATTGAGAATCGGATGATAGAATCGAAGCGGATCGCCCGGGGGGGAAATCGGCGATTCGCGAACGCCGAGTCTCGACGTGGCAAATTCGCGCCCGGTAATATCCAGGTAATGACACAGAGGTCTGTCTTGCTCCACGTCCGAAGGCATGAGTGCCGCGACTACGTAATGCGTCTTGTAATTTGCTCGCTCGGGGCGCCTATTGGGACACGGTTTCTTGTATCAATCGCGATGGATAGACCGGTAATGATTTGTCAAGCAATAAATTACAATTCTTACTACCATTGCAGTTTACGAGGAACGTTCAACATTTATGCAGGCATTTTTTAATCGCGATGACGCAACGCTGAGTGTTTGTTTTGAATTCGCGGCGTTGTGGGTGCGGATTATTTTCGAAACGCGAATGTGGATATTGAACGATGGTCCTTTGGTATTAATTGCGAATGTCAAGGGTATTAATGAAATTTAATCATCCGCGTTAATTGAATTGATTATCTTAATACGAACGACCGGGGAACGTAAATTAATAAAAAGGACGGTTCAAGAATCGACGAGTTTGCGTAATGAAAATGAAAAACCGCGTCGATGCATTACTCGATCGGATTCGACAGGCAAATGCGACAATTAACCAAGACGCTAAGAAAATGACCATGAATACACTGTAAAAACCGACGGTACAACAATGCCTTATTTCGAGTCATTTTTATGGAAAAGATAGTATAAGAGTGTATTGTTATTAGATACTGTACATGTCTTTTGCATGAAAATGTCTCGATTTAAGACACCTGTTTTAGTCCTGTAGCGAATGTCACTTATTAGCACTGTTCATTGCAACTTTAAAAGTCCTTCGGCGCGTTTGTGAAGAAAAAAAAGCAAAACGACATAATACAAAATTGAAAATAAGGCGTAAAAGAATCTGAATGGAGAAGATTTGTCACTGGACTTGTCACGAAGCACAAGAAAACAAAGTTTATATCCAATCACCGTGTGACGAGTCGGTCGGCAGAAACGGCACTATCGGTGGATCATGTTTTTGTTGGTTCGGGTGCACGACACTTTGCGCAAGTACGTCAAAACGGCACGGCGACAGTCGGCAAACTGAACGCCGCTTCCGATAGGTAGAACTCGGCGAGCCGAGCTAACAACCGAATGTAGCGAGCAGCAGTAATAGTAGATACCTTCGAAAGACGGATATCTGGGTCGTGCCCCACCACGAGGAGCCATATGACGGAAAACCGTATAGAACGAGTCGGCATCTATCTTCGGAGTCAATTATGATCCTGGATTCTACGCAATGATCGATGGTCCGGCAGGTAGAAGGGCGACGAGTGAACGCGCGTTCATTCATCCAATCCGATTCTTGTTACCTGTCGCGTTTCGGCGCTTATTTTTAATCGCGTGAATTAATCTAACGCGAAGAAAAATGGTCGAAGAAGATGCCGCTTTCTCGTTGGCGTCCCGAGACGCGCGGGTTGGCAAAAGAAAACGAGATCGTACGATGGCTTTTCTTTCGTTTTATGTTAACGACGCGATAAATCTTTTTGTCACCGAATTCGAACGTTGATGGGGGTTCGTGCCGATGTTTATATACATTTGTACGTATTTTCCGTCGACGAGGAATTCCGGAGACGACGATTTTGAATTCCGACGCGCACTCGACGCCACGATTAGACGTTTATTTTGCTGCGAGTACTTTGAGAAAAAAAATGTTTAACAATTTATTATATAATATATCAAAATGGGACGATACGTGAAAATTC
Organism: Psilanteris sp. ZL-2020; assembly: GCA_022817085.1. Lineage (NCBI taxonomy): Eukaryota > Metazoa > Arthropoda > Insecta > Hymenoptera > Scelionidae > Psilanteris > Psilanteris sp. ZL-2020. Next base: position 5,529 of record JABFQC010003526.1, on the reverse strand, counting down.
AGGAAAAATTACTGTATAATGTAGTAAAATTGGTAATGCGCATAATAATATATTCAAGTTTATGTAGACAATTTTAATATATATTGGAATATTTTTTGTGTTTTCACGTATCGTCCACTTTTAATACACTGAGAAAATTCAAACATGAAAAATTACTATTTATAATACGATCTTGGACTTTTCAGCGACAAACCATAAAATATGGTCTTTTTAGCAGAAAAATTTACGTTTTTTACGTAGAAATTTATTGTTTTATCTGAAAATATTCCTGTTAAACACAGTAAATTTAAATAGTAAAAAACATAGTACTATATATAGTCAATTTACATATTTAATTTTTCTCAGTGTATATTATATAGTAAACTGTTAAATATATTTTTTCCCAGTGTATTTCGTTTGCTTAGGTGTAATTGAAGAAAGTTTTGAACTTGGGATAAAAAGGACGCCGGGTGTCTGTTTTCTACGATTTTTACGGCCATTCGATGCTTTTGTAATTGCGCTGCTTTTATTTGTTTATTGACAATGAATCAACCCGCGTCGCTGAAAACACACGAATCATTCTGTTAATTACGCTGTAATAATGCGATACACACGAAGCGGATTTTGAGTCTTGGGTTACGACCAATTTTCAACGATAAATGACTTCAGGTTTCGAGTCAATGCGTCATTCATTGACAGTGATATATCTTCTATTGATACAAATCCGTTGTTGTGCGTTTGTTGGGAAAATAATGTAATGAAGTTGTCTTGAAATGGAACGATCTCGTGCGTTCCCGCGTGTCAACAAAAATGTTAATTATTTCGACGCGTTCGAAAACGTTGGGACCCGAGTTATATTGAATCGGCGGCTTAATTACGAATTGATATAAAAAGAGTGACGATATGTTTTCAATTGGTAATCATGATTGGTAATTTACTTTACACAAATTTTATTTTAATTATCTCCGTTTCTTTTCTTCCCCCTCCCCCCCCCCCCTTGAATTTCATATTTAACGGCACTCGTTTATTATTTTTTTATCCAAACGCTCTTTTTCTAATCCAAGTAATGTAATAATCATTTACATCCAGGAATCCACGAAGAAAAATAGCTTTCACAAATTACTAGTCAAACGTTTATTACCATTAAATATTAACTCGCAACGAGTACATCTTATGGGTTATGTGTGAGATAATAATGTGTCTCTCTTGGATAAATCACGACACAAATTTATCAGAATAGAAATCACGAAAAAAGCGCGTTACGAACGAACAAAGATAGATGGTAAATGGCTCTTACTTTTGATAATTGCATACAGCGCGATTGGATGAGCGAGAGAGCGAGAAGGAGGGGGATCGAGCGAGAGAGACGGAGAGGTTTCGAGACGTTCATTGAGAAAATGAAAATAGGAGAGAGGTCGCTTGGGGCAAGACGAAGTAGGTAAGCGATCAACAACAGTGCGAACTTTGTACTCGACAATGAAATAGAAATCAGAACCGGAAGCGGAGGCCTGACCACGGCTACAACAACCGGAAACAATTCCCTTTGTTAGTACTCCTCATCTTCAAGCAATGTAATTACACTTTTATAAAATAATCTTCCGTTTTACTTCGGTTCAACTGCGAACTTCGGCTTCGTCCGTACGCGGCTGGATCCGATCGCGCACAAAGCAAACAACAATTTCAAAATTCCGACTTCCGGCTTTGGACGTTGCAAACAACGGCTCGACGCGAGTAGAAAGCATACATATATATATATATATATATATATGAGCGATCGAAACGCGTTGCCGGTATTTTTGTTAATTCGAGCGGCGCCGTGTTTATCCGCGATTCCGACGACTCCCGTCGGTCAGAGGGATTCGGTTTTCGCGTCGTTGCGATTTGAAAAAGAGATGAAAACACTAAGAGGTCGACGGGTCCCTCGTACGCGACTTCACGTGGGAACTCTCGACTCGCAATCGCGTCACCCGAAGAGCCATTTCAAATGTCAGGGAAACAATTTTTATTATTACGCCTCGCGCTCGCGCAGAAATTATTTATGCAGTTTCTCGCTCGCGCGATTTTCCAAGCTTACAAACGACTCGTTTGTTCGTGTATATTTTCGAGTCGCGGCGATTCATTGGTCGGCGCGTTTCACGCCGGTTTACGAGGGGGGATGGTCCTTTCGGCGTGGTTTGGCCGTTATATGTATAACACGAAAGAAAAGTATATTGAACCGGCGTAAAAAGCTTTTCCACGTTTCCCGAAATTGTGAGAGAAATTGTTTGTCAGCGCCGCGAGCCGACCTTTCGAGAACCGCCGGTGTCACTGGCTCTCGCGTGCGTTTAGCTTTGACCAAACTTGCTCCCTTTTTCGGCTGCACGTTAATCGCCTTTTTCCGGCCGAGAGACAGGTGCGACGCCTGCTGCGCGCTTGTGTTAAACCAAGGCTTCGAATGCGCGCGGCTAATTAGAAACACTCGCAACGGTGGGTCGCGTATCGTGCTTTGAAATAAAAATACACTTCAGCGACATTGTGCAAGAAATAAACGTCAATGGCGCGCAATAATCGGGATGATTTCGAGAGTCGCGCGTTAAATCAAAACAAAGCCGTGTAATGTATTAAATATATATATATATATTTTTTTTTCCGTTGACAAATTTCTTAATAAAGACCATTTAAAATAATTATAATGAAGTAAACACTATTACTAATTTAAATTTAAAGATTCAATAACGGTGATATTTAAAATGCAATTCATGTTGGCAATAAAGTTTGTATATAATATTACACACACGATAGCTTTCATTTGTTAATTAAATTCTACACACAACGTACAAGTATACTCAAATAATGAGCGATCTTGCGCAATCCGGGTTACCTTATTATGTAACGCAATACAATTATCGTAAATTGGACCGAATAGTTTGATACAATAAATTTTACGTAACCAAATATTCGTAAACAAGCAAATTTTAATACGATTCTTCTACAACGCTCAGTCAATTTTAACGCGCTTCCTGCATTCTTGCGATAAACTTAAACACAATATACGGACAACGTACAATACGCCGTTCGCGTAAATAGAGCAGATATTTTTGTTTATCGTTCAATTATTCGCAAACCCCGGTTAACAATCCTGGACAATCAAGCAGCGCGCGCAGTTAAACGGAATTCACTTGCACTTGACTGATCCGCGCGCTTTATTCCGTTTACAATAGCAATGTGAAATGAATTGTATAAAAATACAATCACTCCGCATTATCATCCAAATTAACGCAATCCACGCGCGTGCATACAAAAGTTAATTTCCGGCAATGTTTGAAGAACATCCAGCGGAACTTTCTCGCGAGCGCAGTTATTCGATTTGTTTTTCCTTCGTTGTGCCAGCAACATTCTTCTATATATCTTGTTTTACAAGCACATGGATCTTACAAGCTCCGTTACGAATCTTTTCGTTAGTTAATTCATCAAAATCCGTAGAAGGTTTTGCCGACGGGACTGGTACGACCGGTTGACCCGCCGATACGCTCTTTTCCAATGAAAACTCTCGCTTGGCATCCAGCGACATTTTTTCTCCCTCAGAGTTCAGTTCCCTTTTAAGCGACGCTGCATGGCCGATTTTCTGGCACAGTTATGTAATTCACGACATTTGACGTCGAGCGCCGAGAAGTGGCGCAAAAAGGTTTTGCAGATTTGTTTGCGTTTTCGCTGCGCATCACAATTCATTTTCTGTTTTATTGCTGGTCACAATCCACGTTGCTGTTTATAACACTAATTTGGCGACGTTAAAAAGTAAATATCTGGAAATTTATGTTTGTGGTTGCGTTATATTAAAAAATGGGGGGGGGACGTTTAGGTATGAACTGTATTTTTACGGTGAAAATAATAGTAACTTTGGGTTGTCGGTAAATTACCATAGTTATTTGATTAATATATGGATCATATATTTTCGATATATCATTTATATATTACGCATATATTAGTAATATATTATCAATGCATTTTTAATATATGATTAAATATTACCATTATATTAATTTGAAAATATTATTTTTATTATATGAACAATATATTAAGAATATATTACTAATATATGATTAATATATGATTTTCATTTCTTTTATGATATTAACTATATATTAAATATATATTGAAAGTATAAGGTTAATATATTAATCAAATTACTAAACATACATTTTCTAAGTTTAATTCGTCTGAGTGTACAATTGGAAGTCATAATCGTGTTTTGACACTCGAAGAGACAACTTGGAAATAGCTTAATCATTTATATATATAGATATATATGTATAATTTTTAACTTAAACTAAAGGTTAATGTTATTTTCGATTTACAATTCCAAATTGAACTTCAGCATCATATTATTAATTTATTTTAAAATATTCATCGTATGAATAATACAGAATTGAAAGTAGCGAAGAATTTTTCAGCGTATAAACACGTGCGTGGATGAAAAAACTGGTGAAATCTACGAGAGAAGACACATTTTTCTACGCGGAATCATAACAAAGTTATAATCACAAAATTATAAGCGATTTTTTTGGACGCGCGTTTTGAGCGTTAAATATACCGCACGCGGCGAAGGAAAGTCTATATAGAAACTCGCGATGCAGCATTTTTTCTAACCCAATTTCGTAGGCGACGCTTTTTTTTTGAATGTTACAGATGACCACGTTTACATGCGTACTGTGAAAGCCTGAAATTGATACACACGATGCGTCTTGTCACGAACGCGTTAATCAGGGGATTTATAGATATGGAACCGTAATACTTTCGCGCAGGAATGTTTGCACAAATAGGCTTTGATTAATTGAAGAAAATATATTATTAACTTTCAGAAAAACTGAACCTTTCTGTCAAAATAGCACCGATTGCGTTCGAGTGTGCGTGCGTGCGTTTCGCAGTAAGAAGCGTTCGTAAAGGAATTGCTGCTATTTAAATTTGAAAAGTTAATAATCGTTATTCGCGGTTAGAAGTTTAGGTGTGTGTGTTATTAGTTGCAATTCCGCAGCAAATATTTGGCTTTGTGTAATTACATGCGTGTGTATTGAATAAACATATATGGTAAAAGTTAAATCAAATCCTGTTTTAAACATTAAATGAAATTAAGTTACAATACAAGGTTCCAGTTTGTTGTATGTTTTGTTACTTTTATTATTTTATTCAATTATTTATTTATTTATTTATATTCCCCGCACGGACCAAGTATTCATTAACAAATTTAAATTACATTACTTTTATGTTTATCGTCGTTATATATGTTTAAAGGATATTTATTATATCACGTACATTGAGAGAAATAAATGACGAAAAATTACTATTTATATCCTTAATTTGGAATCATAAGAGAAAAAGAATAATATTTACTGTTTATAAAAGATAAAAGTAAGTTTTTTAGATAGAAAAATACTACTTTATCATAATATACCCAAGTAGAAAATACAGAGATAAACCAATCTTTATAATCGGGCCGAGCCCGGTACGATAATGGCTAACATTAATGGGCTGCAACTTTGGGCCAATATTGGCGCAAACACTGGCTATTATATG
>JABFQC010003525.1:0-13967 GCA_022817085.1 Psilanteris sp. ZL-2020 | reverse complement strand
ATTTCAGTCAAATCATTTATTTGTTCTAATACCAGCCAAACAATTTATCTATTTTAGAAAAACTTTTATTTGTACTAGTCAATTTTTTTTTTCCGTGTATTTCGGGTATTTTCATACTTATAATAAATACTTATAATTTGTTTTTTAAACAAAAATACATTTTACTTGTTTTTTATATTACAATTATTTTATTTAAGTTTTTATTATATTCCAGTTAACTGTAAATTTGATGTTATTTAAATAATACTTGTTTTGCTTGTTAAGCGTTACTATACGGTATGGACTTTATACATTAGTGAACATCGTATTTTATATTCATCGCAAATGTATCTCGAGCAACAACGCAAACAAAGTATTATTTATGACAATGAAATTTACATTTCATAAATTGAGAAATAAAACGAGAAACTTTTCTGATCTAAAAATAACCGTATGCAGATGTAAGTTATGGTTTGACTTTCTGTTATTCCATTTAAACACGAAAGAACACTTTTTTTATAACAACTATTTAATGTATAATACAAAAATACATAAATTAAATGAATATTTAAGTAATCATATACAGCACACAATAATGCGCGAATATCAACGACTAATAAATTCAGTTAATAAACCGTTTAATTTAGTCGAATTTTACTTTGAAAGCAATAATTTCTAATTACATAATATTTTTAAGAATATTAACTTTAAAAAGTGTAAATTTTCCTTCTACAAGATTATTATTATTTATCCAAATATGATTTGTTCATAGGAAACGTTTGAAACTTCACGCACGTACAAAATACAATTTAATTTCTACCAATATAAATGAATCATCTGACATAATCAAACCCTAATTTTCTTTCTTATTGTAAACATTTCACTTAGGGTTAGTGGAACTTCATTTATTTGTTTAATAAATAAAGAATTTCTCAAATAAGTCTCCTCTGCGATGATATGGGGTTTACCAGTGATAAATTAACAATTTAATACCGACCGATTACGAGAATCACGGAAAACCTATAGAAAATGCAATCTCCCATTTGCATCCAATTACACACTTTTACACTACATATAAAGAAAACGGCTCAGAATCAGTTTTCACTGAACCGAACGAACGTTATCATTTACCGTACATTCGCAGGTACACCCGAAGCATTACCTTCTGACATCAAAACATAATTGAACGAGAGAAAAAAGCGCGCGCGTTAAACCTACCAGAAAAGTTAACACGTGAAAAAACTCCTCTCCTTGAATTTATAATTCGAAGCGTTTAAGTTACGAGAGAGAGAGAATAAAAAAAAAGAAAAAGGAAAACAAAAAAAACCCTCACAACCCGAGAGCTCGTTCTCAAGCTCGTCATCGATTTACTATTTGCTTTTAAAATTTTGCAGCGCGGATGATTACAGATACGAGGCAATAACAACTCGCCTGCACCTGTGCTCGGCTCGGCAATTAGATATTCAATTATTGCGCCAATTTCGTGCGCGAAACGTTGCTCCCGGTGCGTACGAGTCACTTAGCGGCCCCGCAACCACTCGCGGAAGAAACGATCCGAAATCGGATTCGAAACGATCGATCGGCGCGTCGCGATCGTTTGACGAGTCGGCCCCAAATCCTTGGACGCGCTTCTTCGCTTGAATCGTGTCGAATTTCAAGCGCGCGTGTACGTCCCGAGGAATGTAACGTACAGTATTTGTAACTTTATACAGCAGTCACGCACCGCGCGGACCGGAGTGTTCGTCCGTGTGTGCGTGCGTGTGGATAAGAGCGAATTCCATATTACATACAAGTTGTCCGCGGGGACGATTTCGCGACGTGACAAGTGCCCAGGCGATTCCGCGAGTCAAGTGACAGGCTTTCATCTTCCTCAAACTTCTTCCGTTCGCGGCGTTGCTTTGACGCTTGACAAATATAGCAAGACGGTCGGTGCCGAGGAGCGATCGACAAGCCGGTGACCCGCGAGTCGTGACACACATACGCGCGCGCTTCTTCACGAGAATTACGCCGAAGTCATGCATACTTCATTCGACGGGGAAAAAACGCGCAAACGCCGTGCATTTTTCACGCGTCTAGGGATTGAGTTATTTTTCGTGGTTTTTCAATCCAACCAGTTCATATACGATATCGGCGCGCGGGGAAATGGTTTTTCTCGTTTTTTTTTTCGGTTTTTTCTTTTTTTTCCTTCTTTTATCGACGGCGACTTGAAACCGGATAGTTGTTCGGTCTGTAAAAATAAAAGCCGACGCGAGGAAAAAAGCGTTTTTATATATCCTGGCGGGAATAGAAAGATGAGAATTAAATATATGGACGAGCATTTCAAAAGACCTGTGGTCATAATAAATATGGATTGTCAAAAAATGGAAATGGAAGCGCTCGATAAAAATATTATTCATAAGACGCACGCGTTGCTCGGATAAAACCGATCAGGTTTCGCGCGATGGAATATGGAAGACCGCGGTTATGGTAACGAGGTTATGTCATTTTAATTATTTATTAACGGGGGATGGTTTTTGTTTATTTTTTGGAACCTTTCAAACGATATTGTAGGAGATTTTTTATAATGTACTATGTGTATGAGGTATCAAAAGTGGGAAAATGTAATAAAAATTATTATATCCCTAGAAATTTGATTAATATGCTGACCATATAGATTTTCAATATACCTTTTATATATGAATCATATATTAGTAATATATTATTAATACATTTTTAATTTATTAACATAATATATTAATAATATATATATTAACATTACATTATTTTGAAAATATATGAAAATATATTTTGTATGAAAAATATATATTTATAATATATTAGTAATATATTGCCCATATATTAATCAAATTACTCGAAATGTGAGGTGTACAATTTTGATTTAAATTTACAATTTAAAGTGTATATTTATTATGTATCAGAAGTTTCCAACGGTTATTTTCACACAAAAAAGTAAATAAACATGAACATTACGTAAGAAATATGAAATAAATTATTTAAAAAATAATTCAGATTGCAACAAATCAAAATAAATTATCAGGTAATAATAATATTGACTTTATTTAAAGCATTTAGAATTTCATAAAATTTTCTATTGTTTTCTTATTGTTTGACACATGTATACACGTGGAAAAAACTTATATTAAACATTACTATAAGTCTGGCGTTCCAAGGATATCGAAACAAAAACAATGCAAAATTACTATACTATACTAAAGTAATTTTTGTAATACCATACACTAATTTCTACTATAAGATATTGTACAAATTGTTATAAAATTTTGGCACAGTACATTATCATATAAGAAAATATACTATATCTTTTATAAGAAAATTAACTATATCATATATGAAAGTTTACTATAAAAAGGTATAGTAATTTCCGTAACATTCATTCACATATCCTCAGAATTCTAGAAGTATAGCAGTTTACGATATATCTTTTTTCTACGTGTATTGGAATGGCTAATTATAAAATAACAATATATTAGAATTGCGCGTTTATTGCTTGTGATTATACAAACAATTACAGTGAGACAATGTAATATTAAATCGACCTTAGAATTGCAATGCTGAAGGTATTGCAAAATAAACTTCAAATTAAACGGACAAAACAGATCAGCCATTCTCTCCCTTCGTCTGCAGTAACGTCAAATATTTGCACATTAATTTTATTGATATCGTATTTACTACAGTATAAATAAAGCTATAGCATTTTCTCGTAATTATTACTGCTTGGTATATATGATATATAATCAGATAAAATAGAAATAAAAATATCCAAGTAAACGGAACAATAAAGAAGATGTGGATGAGACCGCACCCTTGGTCGGTGGCGAACGGTCACCTCCCACGTAGGAAGCAAGGTCGTAGGTTTATGTATCCACGATTTCTGCACTTCCTGAACAAGCATTTATTAATAGCCCTTACAATGAATTGACAATCATGCACAGATTAAAAATGCCTTCGAATACTGTATAATTTCAAACGCGTTTACATTCTGTTTTAATATTATTATCAGAAAAATTGTATAATTATATATTTTACACATTGATAAAAATATATATATATATACCTGCGCACGATGGTTACGTTGTTTTTTTATGGATACTTAGGAAATCAAGTTAATGTTACTATATTAAAGTTACCCTAGTAGAAATTTAGCTATAGTATTTCGTGAGTTACTACATGGAGAAAACGTTTCTTCAAAAATACAAAACTACTACACGTAGGATGAAGGTTTTGAAAATATAGATTTTACTATATTTAATTTAAATATTATGCTCATTTTACGAAAACGTACTATATTATATAGTAATCTATACAGTAATAGAGAGTATTATTTCCATATTTAAAAGCTCCATCCTACGTGCAATAGTAAATATAGTAATTTTTAATAAAACGTTTTCTCCGTGTAGAGATTTGTGTATAAAATTTCTAGTAACTCGCGAGTTACTTGAGAAATTTCTACTTGGGTAACTGAATTGTGATATCACTAATCAAAATGAGTTGTTATTTTAATTGTAAAATCTTTACAATGTGAAATTGTTCATTTTACTATATTTATCTACTGACTCTTGCAATTATATTTTGTGTACAATTCTACACTCTATTAATTAATTAATTATCTAATAATTAATCTATTAAATATACTTAAAGTAAATTTTTCATTATTCTACACTGCAGAAGAATGTGATATGTGTGTCTTTAAGAAACAAAATGATTTAGCGGAGACACCGTATGTTTTACTACGATGTCCTTATGGATATTATTAATACAGCTATATGATTTATCTTAACCCAAGTAGAAATTTCTCAAGTAACTCGTGAGTTACTAGAAATTTCATATACAAAGTCTCTAGTAACTCACGAGATACTAGACAAATTTCTACTAGGGATGATTTATCTTAAATTACGCCTATTTGACAATATTAATTTTGCAGTGTCGTTACTGTCACTCGGTCATTGTTAATTGATATTTATCAATTTTAACGGCGAATTAAAACATATTCTTCTCTTCATATAAACGATGATTGATCAACGTTGACCCGCGCGCGTCAGTGTTACTAAATAACAACCTTTATTTGCGCACTTATACGGCGCATTACACGTTTCAAAATAATTTGTTTTGTATCAAAATCGTTAAATTTCATTGCAAAATCGTTTGTTTCAGGTAAGAAAGTTATGGCGGATTATATTACGGCTACCGGTAAGTTGGCTCTCGTTAATTTGTTGTTTTTTTTTTTTTTTCATCGCAACCAATTCATGGGGTTGTCAAAGGCAAACGATCGCCGTGACAAAAACAATCATTAAATTATTGCCCCGGTCCGGTACACATCGCAGAATCTAAATTTGAATCCACGTCGCCAAGACCGCCAACTCCGTAAATTGCGATAAAAGGGAAACAAGGAATGCTACTCAAGTCGAACTTTTCTAAAAGCACTTCGGAGACCCTCCCCTTTTCCAACATCTGCGAAAATCTATCGACGTCGTCCAGATGATTCGAGGTCTCTTTAGAAAAATGGAGAGAAGCGAGCCCTTATCGGAAATCGTTTCGGAACAAAGTGCGTCGCGTCAAAAAATAAAAAGAAAGCCCACCGAAAAAAAAAAAAAACCCGTACACCACGTCGACAAGTCTACCATCATACGGAGCAACGAATAAATTAATTAAACAAATAATTATGAGTCATACACGTGATATTAAAGATATATTACCGATGTTTCCGAGGGAACATGGATTCGAAGTGATCCGAATGTCCGATGACGTTTCGATAATTAATTAAAAACCGAGGCATACTTCGCATAACACGTGTGCCCCGACCGTTTGTCCATGTATGTGGATGGTATTGGCTTAAGGAGTTAGAAAGAGGAAAAAAGGAAGCGGTTGATGTTGAGGATACGCCGGGGAGAAGGAGCGAAGAAGAAACTCAAACGAGTACGCAGCCCGAAGCTATGCCGGTTATGCCGACAGTGGTTCTCCGGCCGCAAGTCCGCGGCAGTCTCCTAGAATCGGACGATGCTTTTTGCAAGATAAACGGTGAAATTGAAAGTGCCAATTTGTACGTCGACTTACTCCGGCCGGGGCGCTAAGCGTAATTCTAGGCCGCGCGCGCGTTTTTCCCCGCCAATCGGATTCGTCATTTTTTTTGCGAAAACGCGGGGTCCGTTATTTATGCTCGCCAGGATGATTGTCGGCGCGCGTAAGTTGTTGCGTTTAATAACGTATGCCCGATCGCGAGTCGACGATCGCAACGCGGGCGCAGGTGTCAATTAAACAATCGTAAACGACACCATAATGCGGGGATAAATTCGCGCGATACATTATCGATCCAACCCGAGCCGGCGCCCCGCCATCCCCTTGGTTCGCTTCTTATCCTGGATTCCTCCTGGTTTCCTTTCACGATTCCGGGCCCTGATCCAAGGAAAGTGAGTTTCCCGGAGTGGCCCCCCCCCCCTTTCTACTCTTTTGCAGTTTTCTCTCCGATCCTTTCGTCTTTTGCAAAGTGCTCGACGGAATAAGTTTGTTAACGCGTCTCTTCAACCTGGAGGGAATCCCGGAGGACCGCCGAGATCCTTTTTAGGATCTTCGTGCTCGTCCGCCTTTCACTTCGGATCGTCCTTTTTCGTTTGTCTCTTCCTTTTGCCCTCTTGCGTCTTGTTCCGATGCGCATGACGGATAAAAAAGAGGGTGCGTGAGAGGAACAACCGAAGCGAAAATTATATACACTTTTTTGGAGAGATGTTATATATACACATATACAGTTTGGTTTATATATGACCGCTGTATAATAATCATAGACAAGACGCTGCGACGAGAGGAACTGAAAAATTGTTCTCATTAAACTCGTCGTTTACAAATTATTAACAGGATATCGCTTCTGCGATGACGCTGAAAATTCCGAAAGGAAATTGTAATTAATGCAGCGGAGCACCATTTCCTACAAAAAGGAGCTCGTGGCTTTTTGTCAAAGCAAACAATAAACACTTACAATTCGTTTCTTGCCGGTACTATTACGCGGTTTGTTGCGTTTTTTTTATCGGTCGTAAATTAAAAATTGCTTGCAAACCGTGGCAAACAAGAACAGGACATCCTATTCAAATTACGCGCGTTCCAGTTAATCTGTTATTGGATGCTTTTGCGAGATCGTTGTTCGTTTCCGCGATTTTTTTCGCCGTCAAGACGAATTCGCCGAACGGTGTGGAGGAAATCAGAAACGTACAAAGTCGGTTCTTTTTGCTCAACTACGCGCTAAAAACAATTGTTAATATTTACAAGTTTACGACAACCAACGAGTGGCGAGTGGGGGTTGAAATTTACGAGCCATTTCGACGCATAAAAAGCGTAATTTATAGTATTCTTTGAACATCTTATTATGTGGTGTTATAATGGAGAGCAAACAAGAATTGACGCTTTAATAGAAAAAAGTGCAACTATATAGTACCGCGAACTTGACGCCTCATCTTAAGCACGCATCAAAAAAGGTTTACTCTGAAATATATATATATGTGTTTGTACTCGTAGATATTATTGGTGTTGCTTGTACCAAAAATAGATAAATCCGACAACAACATGCCGCCATTTTTGGCGCGACATTTCCGCCGCAGCAAACAAACGAAAGTACATACATACATTTATATATATATATATATATATTAATCGGTCGAATTGAATTCGGACGTCTCGCGCACAAACCACTTATCCAAATGAAAGCCCGCCGAATTCGTATGAAAAGCGAATCCGGATCGCAGACGTTAACAACAGCCGAATCGCGCGCGGGATTTATCGTCGCGATTCGCTGTATTCCCGGTACATTTTTTCGTAACATTAAACAGATGTCGAATCCTTTTTAATGGACGCGCGTATATTTCTTTTGCTTTACGACGAAATTTGCCCATCATTATCAGCGCGGCTGGATTTGATCTCACCGGGACAATAAAATTTACGATCCAAATTTAGTCCATAAACATCGGGTAGTCCAAACATTTTTGCGACTTCAATCGTCACTTTTTTGCAAATTGCCTTTACAGCGTGATTAACATATTTTATGCCGCATAAGTATAACAACGTTCTATACGTAACATAACAAGTCTTGTTAAACGTCGTAAATGACTTTAAGTTTCAGTATGTTAATAACTATACGTATTCTCGCTTGTTTCCTCCCGAAGCCTTTGCTTTTCTTCTTCTTCTTCTGCGTCCTCCTCTTCTTCCCTCTCGCGGCATAATAAATAAGATAGTCCATCCTAGTCGGCGCGCTTCTTCGTTTCGTGCTCGCCTTATCCTCTTTGAGTTGCACGTCCGAGCGCCAGTACGAGGTTTGTTTTCAGTTGCTCTCATTTTCCCGCCGTACCGTTGGCTATTAAATCAAACCTAGAGAGAAAGACAAGGGCTCGGAGGTAAAAAGGTAGCTTTGCTAGGTGTACAAGAAACTTTGCGACGTGTGTGTATATATAGATGTATTTGAGTGCGCGTTTGTTTATTTATTTATCGACTCGCGCTTTTCGTCGTCCAGTCCGACTATCGGTACTTGGGATTGTTTGTCAGGAAATTGCCGGATGCTTTTTACTACTGTAATGTTTAACGTTTGTTTGAGGATGTTAACATTGTGTTAATATATGTTAGTTTCATGCGGAGGTTTGGACGTTGAAATAAACGGTGCGCCGTCGTGGCTGAGAAACGGATTGTTATTTTATGAATTTAATTCATCGGGTGTAACTGCGAGTCAGCGGGCCGAATTAACCTCGTGATGAATCAGTGACGGCATTGGTTGATTAATATTGTAAATGTTAATTTTCGTCTTTTTGTTCATCAATTAGGTTGTGTTTGTATTGTAAATAGCATAGTACTTTCAATGAAATATCGTATAGACTGTGTTAATTCGGTGCAACAAATTGGTATATTTTTGTCATTTCTTTCAGGTTTATTTTTCGAAATATAATTGCGACTTCTCTCATAGGGACGCGCGTAGTGTTAGTAAGATGTACCCTAGATCTATGATCGGTATCCCCGGGTTATACGCAAGGCAGTAATTAAAGAATATAATTCACGAAGGATCGACATGTATCATTACGAATTCAGACGTCTTGGAAAGAACGATATGAAAAATTTCGTGAAACTTGTTTCATTCAAATTTCTATGCGCTGTAATGACGTGTTTATGTGACATAACGGGTAACATAATTTTAAACATAAACCTTTGATTACGGTGAATGAAATTTAATATGTATCGTAAAATGTAAAATTTGAATTTCGCGTTGATCGTGTTCTCTGGACGATTGATTTTTAATTAACATATACGAATAAGAAAAAAGCGGACACAAAATGTTAATGTCTAATTTCAAAGTCAGTTAAATGTGCTGATAAAGTCTTACGTATAAAAGTAATAAAAGAACTAATAAAACAATTTATTAGCCTGGTGTACTGAAATTTTTTCCATCCATAGTTGCTATACTTTTTGATAATAAATCTTAATTTTGTTTAAAATTATACGGTGGATAGTATAGGTGTAAACGACCAGTTCTGTTTTAGTTCCATTTATGTGCCGACTTTACCTGCATTTAATGATGACCTTTGGTAAACTGTTAAAATTTGACATTTAAAATTACTCGTAATTTAATTATCTTTTCACTTACGAATGATTATACACATAAATACGCATTACACAAAAAAGAGTTACATGCAGTAATAGCATACCAATGTTTCAATCTTTTTCTTAAAGAATTCCTTCGATACCGATCATCCGCGCAAAACACTCAATAGAAATAACTTTTCTTTCGCGTCATTTCATAATCTGATTGTTTGGCACAACAAACTACTGCTGGTAGCGGTGTACAAATATCTTAATTTCAAATTATATAATACCGTTACAATTGCATGGAATGATAAATGTTGCGTCTTGAGTTTTAAAGGATTTTATGAATTGTAATAATTTAATAATTGTTGCACATTAAGCAAATTGTAAAATGATACATTTCATGAAGGCTTGTTACTTTTTTTTACAGAAATAATATATTGGTTTTTAGTTCTACATTCCGTTAAACAAAATTCCATGTTATTAAAATTATTACTAATACACGGAAAGAAATAATGTATTAAAAATTAGTAGCAAAATATTAAATGTGTGACAGTGTGTTCTATTTACAAATTGTACTTAAAAATTTGTAAATATTGCAAATATTTCAATCAAAATTGCTGATATTTTAGTAAAAATTGCAGAAGATTTATGTATTATTTCAAAATATTTTATGAGTACTTTTTAATATTTTTTTTTCTTACCGTGTATCATTGAATGAATAAAGAAGATTTTGTTTAAATGATATATAAAGAGTTTCGATTATTTTTTATAGATTAATTCAATATTTTAAATTAATATTTCAATTCTATATAGATTCAGTTATGTTTAATTATGATTGTTTAAGTTTATATAATAAAGTATATGTGATTAAAGAATTAAAATAAAGTGCACATGAAATTAAAAATATACATTTTATTACGTAAATAGAAAACAATTGAATACATTAATAACTAAATTATAACAATGTAAACATAAGTCCTGTAATGTTCAAATAAGAATTTCAAATTTGTATGTATAAGTCAAAATAATCGTATTCTTGCAATGTAACGATGACTTAATTTTTTTTAATTTCATTACTATAGTCTATACGTTATTTTGGGGACTACTTTATGTAAATTACATCATGAATTTTAACTCGATCTTCAAGTAAAAAATATTTTCGTGATTAATTATTTTTTACTACTAATATATTCATTGTAAAACGTTTATTTAAAAGGACTTTAAGAGAGTTAAGACAAAATGAATAAAGTCTGTTAAATTTAAATCTCGGATCTGTCCTGGATCTCTGTATAGTATTATCATTCTCTTTATATATATGTTAATGACCGTAAAATTGTAATTAAAGCAGTATTTATAAATATTCCAAAATACGATTCGTCGATTTAAATATTGTTTCGAAAATTGCAAACTCATTACTATTATATTAATTAATATAAATGTAACACATGAAAAGACCTGCGTCATCGTGTGCAGTGACAGTCGCCGTCTCATTGCTTTTTTTCATAAGAAAACAAACGTTACTTTCAAAACGTAATGAAAAGTCACCCTGCAGAGGAAAGTAAAATATTCATTTCAGCCAGTTTCTATTCCTATATATTACCCAACTTAAAATGTTTTATTAATCATTCAAATTGCATGTATATATTAAAATATATTCTTCCTAATTCCTTGCGACACAAAGAATAAAGGACTTTTACAAAAGGATGTTTGCAGAACACTTAATTTACTAATACACGTAAGTGAACGGATTTGCATACACGTTTTATATATAAATTTTGCGCAATAATATGATTATATACATCTCGAAATTGAAATAAATAAAAAAAACGCAATTTCGCTCTTACTTCGTTTTGTCGAAAGTCACATTTCATTCCGTCATATTTCGTTTATTTAAAGCGCTTTACTACCAACAATACATAAACTTGATCTATAAATTTACGTTCGTGCGTCCACGGTTTATTATGTTAAATTAAAACTAAGGCGCGGATGGTATTGTTTTTATTAAATCCTTGCGTCCTTCAAACAGCGTAAGAAAACAAATTTGATACACGCTCGTGCGTTTCATTAATTTTACGAGACGAAATCAAAGTTGAATCGCTGGATCAAAATTACGTTACGTCCTTAGCACTTTTATTAAAACGATAATCCCATTATTCCTTTAATTCCCGCGTCCCACGCGTAAGGAAAAGCGCGCCGGCGAGGAATTAAACGCGTTGAATGTAATTTTCAATCAGCCGAAGTTCTCGCTGGCGTTTTATTGAAGTGATTTCGGGGATAAAGTGCCAGTTAGGCGATGTACTTTATTATCGAGCGTAAAAGTTCTTTTGGGACGATATCCTTAAATCGAAAAAAAATAAAAGAGACGTAAAAGTTGTACCAATTGTTGGACGTGAAAAATGCTCGGCTATTTGACGATGATATTAAAGGTGATACATCAAAATGCCAGCAGCACAAGTTTTAGGTTTAATAAGTCACTGCTATTTTTCACGGTGGCACTATGAGGGTCGTTTTCCTTCAAACACTTCCTACTTGACTTTCAACTTGATATATTGCATCGGTCATGTAAACTTGTACAAAGAGATGTCTCGAAGCTTTCGCGTAAATTTATCGCGTATGCGCCGTTTCAAAAAATCAACCTTCTCGCGCGCGTCCTTGAAATAGGAATTTTAACACGAATATATATAAAGTCGAAGCTTCGAATTTGAATTCGAAACGAGGACGAATTAACGTCAACCGTCGAGTACGCGCGCGCAAACAAATGAAAAAGCTTTTGTTATTCCGAACCAGCGCGAGACTTTCGCGCCAGACTTGACGATTAATTTCAAACGTCGCGCGGGCGATAACGTTAACAAAATCAAACGGATCGATATTCGGTCGCGGTTATATCCGTTTTGAATTCGATAGTTAAATCACGTTTTCAAGTGGGCTTTCGAACCGGGTTGATTTCGGTTTCCGATCCGTCTCGCGAGTCTAAAATGTTCGAATGTATAATTATATATCCGAGTGGTTATTGTTGTTTTTGTTTTTTTTTTCTCTGTAAACACGCCGCATATAGTAATTTGTAGTTTGCAGTCGCAAAGGGATTTAAAAGGAGCATGCCGTCTGGTGCGTTGGAATTGACTTTAAGAAAAAATGCGCGAGGGTGACGGGCGGACCGCGAGATAGAAATGGAAAACGAAACTCGCAGTGAATTTCAATGCGGTCGTGCTCGGAAAACTGCGATGTTCTTTGTTTCATCACCCCCAACCCCTTTACCGCCTCCACGAAGTCGCAGTATACTTTACTTCAATCGCTTCTCAGATATACCTTTATCCGTCGAAGAATCGAAAATTCTGCTCGGGATTAAGCCGTTTGAAAAAGCGTTAGATTACCCGGACCTTCTTTTCTTTCGATTTACGAACGCGCCCGATGCCAAGTTGTTTAGTTAGGCAGATTATTTTCCTGAACGGAAACAAGATTTTCTTCGTATACACGGTCCAAATCGTGACACTGATTTATGCCAGATTCTTAATGCAAAATTAATTCGTCCACCGGATTGTATTGCGGATTAATTAAGTTAATTTTGATCGACTATTTTGTTGTCGTAAAAAGTTGCAACAACAAAGTTAAATATATTTTGTTTAAAATTGTTTAAATTGTATTTATTAATTGAATTTATAACTTATTTTTGTGAAAATATTAATTTTTATTTTAAATAAATTTATAACATAACAGTAATACATGTGTTAAATGAAACTACTATTACATTTATTTATTTATTTGTAGAATAACTGTTTAATACTTTCATTTTTAATAATAGTCGCGTAAAATGTATTTGCTTTTTTTTGCATCATAAACATTTTATTAGAAATAGCTCGAAAATTGACTAACTAAATCTGAAAAATTAGAAATTTATTAATTTGTAAATAACAAATATATCTACGATTAAAAAAACTTAAATATATATAATGCATAAAATAAATTATTTTAAACATTAATTTTAACCTTAATATTTTATTCACTCTCTAAAAATGAATAAGTTAAATTTTATTTATTGTGAGTGAATATTTACTTTTTTAAAGTCCAAAGTTCTCCACTGGAGAACTATGCAACGACAATAAGTGAAATTTAACTCATTCATTTGTAAATAACAGCATTTGTGAAATGTTGCTTAAAAAGTGTATTACGCTATTTAATTAACATGAAATGGATAACGGGTTTTTTCAATGTTCGTTGAATAGTTTCATGTTTTTCTGTGATATAATCTCTTCAAATCTAAATAAGTGCGGGTATACACTTAATGAAAAATTATAAAAGTACTCTCTAAATTTGAATAAGTGCATACTCACCTTTTTGTAAGTGGCCGAATCTGGACTTTTTCAATAAGTGTATATTCACTTACAATAAGTTACACTACAACAAAATTACAACAAAATTCACTT
>JABFQC010003524.1:0-13969 GCA_022817085.1 Psilanteris sp. ZL-2020 | reverse complement strand
GTACTGATGAAATCATTAGTTTTTAGACTGATAGACTAGAATGCCATAATTCAATTAACTATTTTTTATAAAAGAAACTTTATACCTTTGTAAAACTGTATTAAATGGAAATTTTATATATGTAATAGATTTGCTATTTAATTGTAGAATAATAGAATTTACTATATTGTTTTCAATGATTCTATAATTATTACAAATTAAATCTAGATATATATTTATTACTTGCATATTATTGTCAATAAGATTTCACAAGTTTTATAATAGTTGGCATTTATCAGCGCAACAAATAAAATATATGAAATAAATTTGCTATTTGTACGAAAACAAAAGATAAAATTATTAAAACATTATATTAAAAGAAAATATTATATTGTTAGTAAAATCATATATGTATGTACAAAAAATGCCCAATTTACTAATTTATAAATTTTGTATGAAATGAAAAGAATCAAAAATATACACAAACAATATTTTTAAATATAAACAAAATAAATTAAATGATAGATTCGGCTTAAAAAGTAAAAGAAAATTAAAACTCTAAAAGATAAATAATAAAGAAAATAAACAAAAAAGAACATATATGTAAATAAAATTATACTAACAATATTAAGCAACGTAAATGATTTTGGATAATTTGAACTTTTTTTTTAAATATAATCATTTTATATTTAATTGTATTTTTATTTTCAATTTTGAATTGATTAGAAATATAACACTTATTTCTACAATTTATTTAATTAATTACATAATAGTATTTTAATGAAGTAATTGGAATTTATTTAACAGGATACATAATAATACGCATACAAGAAACGTTCGTTACTTAATTTTTATTCATGATCAATGTGCAACGTATCATTATGTTAGACTATCAGTCACGTGTATATTTGTTTTTGAATTCGGCGCGACTGTTTTGCCGACGTTACAACACTGTGCTCATAGTGCTGGTGAACTTTTTCACTGAAAAAAATACCTGCACCACACAACACAAAATCACGAACATCTGCGATGTTTTGGCAGTCGGATTATCTAATTACGCGTCGTAATTTTGCGTTTACGAATGGATAATTTACGCAGAGAATGAAGCCATAAAATCTGTGACAACTTTCTTCATTTTTGCATCAGACGATTCACTAATAATATTTTCCTTTGCAATAGTAGCGAGGAGATCTTGTTGTGTAGACCTAAAATGTTACAAACATAAAACGATTACCATATTTTGACAATGAATATGTAAATAATAGTAAATTAATAATTATAATTATAAATTTATAGTGAATTATGTATGCTAAATATAAATTATGAATTAATTTTTACATTGACATAATTATATAATATAATGTATAATGTACCTAATATGTGCAAGGAATTCCTTTTCAAAGGCAGTGATCTTGCTTGGGTCTAATTTATCGAGGTATCCTCGGACACCACAATAGATAACAGCAACTTGTTCTTCAATGGCCATTGGAACTAAAAATATAATTTTATAAAACAAAATTCATATATATATAATTTACTATACCAAAAGCAAAAGTTTTGTTTAAATCTTTCCCATTACACAAGATTTAATAATAAAGTTATATATAATATAATATTTAACTAAATGAAAGAGAAAGTAATTTAATTATTCTATAATATATTGGGTTAAATAAAGACTACTGTTGTTATTATTAATTGTTTTACATTATCTTATCATTATAGGAATATTGTGTATATAATAATCATAGTATGTATTAAATAATTAATATAATATAATATACCATATTGTCCTTGTTTTAAGAGTTCTGTTAATCGGACACCTCTGTTCAAGAGTTGTTGTGTAGCAGCATCTAAATCAGAACCAAATTGTGCAAAAGCAGCTACTTCACGATATTGGGCAAGTTCCAGTTTCATTGAACCTGCAACCTATTCCAATAATAAAATATATGTAAATTAATAAATTAAAATTATATAAATTGATATTAACTCAAGTTTATAAACAGTTAATAAAATTCTTTAATTTGTTGTTTTATTTATTCAAAATTGTTTAATTCATTTATTATAATTAGAAATATAATACTGAAAGAGAGAAAAATATGAATTATATATTCAAACCAAAGTTAAATTTATTGAAATTTAAACAAATTAAGTAACATTAAGTAATACAATACCTGTTTCATGGCTTTTGTTTGAGCAGCTGATCCTACTCTGGATACAGAGAGACCAACGTTGATAGCTGGTCGGATACCTTTGTAGAACAATTCTGTTTCCAAGAAGATTTGGCCATCAGTGATAGAAATGACATTGGTGGGAATGTACGCAGATACGTCTCCAGCCTGCGTTTCAATAACTGGTAAAGCAGTCAAAGAACCTCCTCCAAGTGAATCGTGCATTTTTGCAGCTCTCTCCAAAAGACGAGAGTGAAGATAAAATACATCACCAGGGTAGGCTTCACGACCTGGTGGTCGTCGCAACAAGAGTGACATTTGACGATAAGCAACAGCTTGTTTGGACAAATCGTCATAGATGATAAGAGCGTGTTTACCATTATCTCTAAAATAAGAATTAACAGTTATAAATAAAGAACATGTATATGGTTAATAAATTTCAATTAGAATGAGATAAAAATAATATTCTTTGTAAATAATACTATATGTCTAAAGTTTAAGTGAAAATCACACGTTAATTCTAGAATTCAATATAAAAGATATAAAAATATATATATTAAAAATTATTATTTATTTATTCAAATATAATAAATTACTAGTATTTAAAATTAAAATATACTTATGAAAATGTAATTATGTAAGAAAATAATTATAATAAATATTTATAATAATAAAGATTTATAATAAATAATAAATTTAATAATACCTGAAATATTCGCCCATGGCACATCCAGAGTATGGAGCCAAATATTGCAAAGGAGCTGCATCAGAAGCTGTGGCAGATACAACAATGGTATAGTTCATGGCGTTAGCATCAGTTAATCGTTTGACAATCTGAGCAACTGTAGATCTTTTCTGGCCAATAGCAACATATATACAGTACAGCTTCTTCTTTTCTTCACCAGCATCATTGAATCGTTTTTGATTGATGATAGTATCAATGGCAAGGGCAGTTTTTCCAGTCTGCCTGTCACCAATGATCAACTCACGCTGTCCTCTGCCAATTGGTACAAGAGAGTCTACAGCTTTGATACCAGTCTGCATAGGTTCTCTTACAGACGTTCTGTAATTAAATAATATTAAATATTTTTGAAATAATGGACACATTAAAAATGGATTACCATGGATATGATCATAACATTAAATTGAGTAATAATATGATAAATATGTGATTAATTTTATTTTTTATTCATCTCAAAAGTGTTTTAATATAAATACAACATAAAAAAAAATATTAGAAATTAGTTTCTATATAATTTATATAGTTTATATATAAGTAATCTATATGAATAGGTATTAATTATAATTTTCTGTATACATTTTCATAACTATAAAATACTCAAAAAATATATAATAAAATATAAATATAATTTCAATAAGTTATACTAAGTTAGATAAATATAAAATTGTTTTTCAAGAAAAAACTAACTTCAATTATATTCAGTTCACTAAAAATTGCAAATTTTAATTAATATTATTTTAATTGGACAATTTGGTCTTTTGTGTAATTTCTTTTCAACTATAAGAAATAAAATAAAAATAAAAAATATTATATGATTACTTTTTAAATATAATATCCATTATTAAACAATGTCCTATTATTTCTTTTAATATTTTGATATCATAATTTATATATAATCTATTGTAATAAATGTAGACAGAAAATTATCATAAATTAAAATATTCTTATATTTTTGAAAAAAGAATTTAATATAAATTTAACTATTATTTATATATCAAATGTAATGTTTGTATTTATAAATGTACATAAACACATATTGTAAATTTTAAATAATATTCTAATCACAATATTAGTAACAAATTTACCTTGGAATGATACCTGGAGCTTTGGTACCAATACGGAACCTTTGCTTGTTGTTTAGTGGACCCTTTCCGTCAATAGGATTACCCAAAGCATCAACAACACGACCTAATAATTGGTCACCAACTGGTACGTCAACAATAGCACCAGTACGTTTAACAATATCTCCTTCCTTGATGTGTCTATCATTACCAAATACTACAACACCAACGTTATCAGGTTCCAAATTCAAGGCCATACCCTTCAAACCAGAGCTAAATTCCACCATCTCATCTGCTTGAATGTTTTTCAATCCATAAACACGGGCAATACCGTCACCAATACTGAGCACACGGCCAGTTTCTTCCAAATTTGTCTGTAATTTGATAGTTATTTAATTAATATAAATTTTAATAATATTAAATATTTTATAATTTACTAGATATAATAATTGTATTACTAACATATTACTAATTATATTTATAAAATTAAATTAATTTATGTTACATAATTTGCATATAACTGACATAAAGCACTAAATTGTTTTAATATAAAGTTAGAAATTATTATACTTTACAATGTTTGTATTTATTATTTTGTATCAAAAGAAAGATCTGGGAAAGATTTATTTTCATTCTTTACATCATATCATTAAAAGCTCTAGAATATTTTTACTTTAAAATATTTATATACAAAGGGATTTATATTATTATTCTAGATATTTTTTATTCATTCCTTCGTTTAATAAATTAAAAACAAAACATATTTATATTATATTTGTTTAATTATATATTTATGATCATTATATAATATAAAATATAATAAATTAATTGTCTTAATACAAAACTTTAATTTTTCTTAATTACAATGATTCTTTAATGACATGATTTACAAATTATTACATTTCTATTAATCATACATATAAATTTCATTAATTCAACATATTCAAAATTTATTCTTCAATTTTTACATTAAAACTTGATTTTATGTTTTAAACTAATTTAATACTATATACAAATTATATATCTTAAATGATGCCACTGAATATACGATATTAAAAATCCTACTTATTACATAATTTGAAACATGATATAGAACATTATTTAAAATACTAACAATACTTTGAATACACAACAATTTTACAACCTTTGTAAGGGTTACATTTTTTCTTTGCCATTTCAGCAAAGTTCACATATTACATCATTGGAAAATCTTATATAATAAAAATATATCTACAAATAGTTCTTTAACCATTTCTAACTCAACCTTTGCAAGTAAATAGAATTGAATCAAATTACTGAATCTCTATTTTAATAAATCTTTCATATGCTTGCCATGTCAAGATATTACAATAAAAGACAATAATAATAAAAATAGTATATTTTAAGTGCAACATTTCAAGTGCTCAAATATACGAGTCAAATCTTTCCTCATTTGGTTTCAAAACCAGGCTGAATTAAGTTACAGAAATAAATTATACATAAAAAAATGCGTTTGATTCGTCGCACTGACAGAAAGCCCGATATCAAAAATCAACCCCAAAGTGCCTTCAAATGTCACGTGATCGCCAAAACTTGGTCGACAAAAGAACTCACCTTGGTCGTGGCGCCAAGGATTCGTTCCTCCAGAATGGAGGAGATCTCCGCGGATCGTCTGCTGCATGATACGTGATATTTTCTGGAAGCAACTCCCAAAGCTGGCCAGTAAACCTATATAACCAACAAATCATCATACAAAATCGGCCCGAGTGAACATTACATAACACCCTGATTGCAAAAAAAGGGTTTACATAATGCTCGGACGAACGCGGCACCGGTGCCCTCAATTTTTGAGAAAAAAATTATAACCTCAAAACGGGACACGGTGCTTTTGCGGGTCGAATTAGATCGAGACGTGGAAATGCGCGAGCCGAATAAATAGGGCCGGAAAATGTCGGCTCACGAGTTTCGCTCGATGCGAAAAAACAAATGTTACCTGCACGGTAGCGTTCGGCAGTTGCCTTGCCACCGAGGCGGCGAGTCGCGCAGAAAGCAGAGCCATTTTTCTCGTTAATTCGTATTACCCGACACGACCGATTTAAAACCTTGTGGATGAAGCTCGGTCGCGAGGTATGCACGGCCAGCAGAAGAACGTCCGTCCCGTTGGCTACCCCCCACTCTCGTACCGGAAATGTACGCCATCGATCCGATCGCTAATCTCCATACCAGACTGTGATTATTTAAAATGCGCTGTTTGCAATATTTTGGAATAATTTTGTATATATATGTTATTTCGGATTCGTGCAAAAATAAAGTTTATTGGAATTAATTACAAGTTTGATTAAATTTAAAGTTAATGTAAAGATATAAATGACTAGTAACTGCGCGGAGATTAAAAAGCAGTGTTGTATCGCGATTGAACAAGCGCGAATATTTGAATTCTGAACGTTCGCGGCTTGCAATTTAATTGTTAATAATTGAAGGATTTGTTTGTTTGCGAGGGATTTAATTTGGAGTTGGGCGCGGTAACACAACGCAATGAAAGTGTTATACATTTTTTGGCATATAAATATAAATTTTGTATGTAATTGCAAAATGAATAAATATAGTTTCTTATATATTAAAATATTTATGTAGATTTATAGAAAAGTTATATATAGAATATATGTATTAATAGAATATGAGTATATATATATATATATTTTTTTTATATAGAAGATCGTAGGTTTTCAAAACTATGAATTTTGTTATGGAAAATATAAAGATACAAAAATTTTCAGAACAAAAATGGCATTTTAATGTTTTTATTTTCGACGCGTTACTAAATTTCTCAAGGTCAACATTGATCGAAATTCTTAAATTCGAAATGTACTGGGTTTTTATTGAAATAATCATTTAATAAAATATACTAATTAAATATTTAATTTATGTTTATTTATACTAATTTATATAATTTATTTCGTTTTATTATTTTTTCAAATTTTGTGAATTTGAATTGTATATTTGAAGCACTGTAAATATATAGGTATAAGGTATATAATCTATATAGAGCTAATATAGAATTATTTTATTATACGAATAAGTTATCATTTATTATTTTTTCTCAATTAAAACAAAATTTTGAAATACACTATAATATAACTTAATTATAATTTTTTGAATAATAATTAAAAGTTTGAAACTTTTAGTGTCTAAATTATATGTACATTGTTTTTCTTAAGAAAATGCAAACTTTTAATAAAACCAGACAAAATATAAAAATTTACGAAATTTTATTATAGCAAATGCTTTATTATAATATAAGATGTATTATAAAATATGTTAAGAAAAGCACAATTTTTCATTAGTATTATTGTTAAACTGTAAATTATTTGACGAATCAAGAAAAATAATTTTCTTGAAATGTTTATACCATTTATTTGAATCCTTTTAAAATATTATATATTCCTATACCTATACACTATATAGTATATATATATACATATATTACATACATTGTGTACTATTGGCTGTCGCATTTTTATTATTAAATTATATTGTAAAAAATATTTTATTCGACATGACACAGAAAGTTATTTCTTAAAATATTCGACATATTGAACTGATACAAAAATATAATTTTTAAAATCATAATAATACTTATAAATAATTATTTTAAAAAATGAATTTATCAATTAATAATATATAATCAATTTTATTAACAGTTTTACTTTTTAAATAAATTATAATACATATATTGAATTTGTCATTATTGATTGAACATTTAACCAACAAACTTGTTCTAATTTTTTTAGCGTATTCAGTATATATATATATTTATATTACAAACATGACATTACATGCATAAACAAAATATATATAAAAAATGTAATGTCTACAATACAATTATAAGTACAGAACTTTTTTCAATTCAAATCCGTGTCCGCCACAAAGCTCTTTTGAAAAGTGTCACTGTCACGTCCCTGTCGAAAATGGCGTCATAACTGCGAGCGAGCCAGTGGTTCGCTATGTCGTGCGATATTCGTTCATTTGAGTCATTAATAATTCTATAACTCGTGTTGTCTTTGACTGAGAGGATTCAGTTATTCTAAATGCAAATATTAACAGAAATCAGACCGACAATCAACTTCATGAGCTCATGAACTCGCTCAATACAACAAATTCTTCTGCAATCGATAGCATGTCTAAGACAAATGTCAAAATATCAGAGGATTTGATTCACCGGTGCCAGATCAAATCATTCAAATTATTATTATTGTTTGTACCTAATAACCGCTGTCGAGCAATGTGTTCATCTTTATAAAACAATTCGTAATAGAAATAATTGTTCAGGCAAAACAAATATACGGTTTTTCACAACAAAGTGGTGAGTAGTTGGGTTTGTTTAGCGTTGTTTTATTTTGAAAATTAAATTAATTTGTTGTTAATCAGTTTGAACTGTCGTGATACTTTGGGAGGACTAAATGTTTCTGAATGTTTTACAGATCAATGTACTTCAATTTAGATATTAATATATATTTAAGTGAATGTTTTAAGTGTTGACAAAATCATTGATCCAGTGAGAAACATCCCGAGATGGATTGCGCTGTAGAATCGGAGCACATCGAAAAATTAGAGAAGGAGGCCGAAAAGTTGAAGACCAGATTGGAAGATGAACGACAGAAATTAAATGATGTTACACGTAATAATTATTATTAATAGTTCTTATGACAATTAAGAAACAACATTTATTAATGTCTATTTAAATATTAGTTTTCTTACTTGTGTTGTTAAATTTAAAAAGAAAATAAAGAATAAAGAATTTAATATGTATAAACAAATTTATATATATTTTTAGTCAAATATTTCAATTTATTAATTAAATTATTTAATGAAGGTTTGTGTTCAGTTAAATATATTAAGAACTGGTATTGTTATCTCATTTAATATAATTATTACTTTTGTTTATACATGGTAATTTGCCATGTATTTAATTGAAGTTTATACTATAGATATGTTGTATATTTAAAAAAGGTAAAAATTATTATAATTTTAATAAAAAATTATTCAATTCAACAGTTGCCTCAGTGGCAGATAGACTAGAAGCTATCAGTTGTATTAACGTCAAACCACGTCGGGTTTTAAAAGGACATCAAGCTAAAGTTCTTTGTTCTGACTGGTCTCCTGACAAGCGTCACATAGTCTCTTCGTCTCAGGTATATTTACAAGAAATAGTTAAGATTAGTCTAACGCAACTTGAAAAATATTTTATACAAAAGTAAGAATCAAACGTTTCATAAATAAAGAACATTTTTTATAGGATGGCAAAATGATAATCTGGGATGCTTTTACTACAAATAAAGAGCATGCCGTCACAATGCCAACAACATGGGTTATTGCTTGCGCATATGCTCCTAGTGGACAATTGGTTGCATGCGGGTAAAAAGATACCATTTGCTTCATAAATTAAGCGTGATAATATTAAGTAAATTTCCAAAAATTGCATGTAAATAGTGGTGTAGTATAGTTTTATTTTAATTTATTTGATAATAGTAATAACAATTATATTTCATAAATGTTGTTTATGTTTAATCTAGAATAGAAATAAATATACTATCATTAAATAGGTATACAGTATATCAATAATAATATAATTTGCAAGTAATATTTTTATAAATATAATTATTTGTACTGATAACATATTACATATGTTTAGAAAGTAATATTTTATGATATTTGAAATATTAACATAATTTATATTAAAATAGATTATTTTATTTAAAAATAAAAAAAAAAACAAAGAATACTATTTTTATTTAAACTTTGTGTACAAAATTAATTAAATTATTATTATAATACTTATTAACTGCATTAAAAATATTTTAAAGTAGGATAATAGGTTGTAAACAAATAATCAAATAAAAATATTACTTTAAAGTGATTGCATTATAATTAAACAAAGTAAATTTACAGATATTAATGTTACTGATAATATAAAAAAATACTTCTAAATAGTTAATTATTTGAAGAATTATTTAGTAATTAATAAATTGATTTATGAATTCCAATATAATAGTGTAAACATTTTCAGTGGTTTGGATAACAAAGTGACCGTCTATCCTTTGAGTTTAGAAGATGATGTTTCTGCTCGAAAGAAAACTGTGGGCACTCATACATCTTATATGTCATGCTGCGCGTTTCCAAACAGTGATCAGCAAGTTCTTACTGGAAGCGGTGATAGCACTTGTGCTCTATGGGATGTTGAAAGTGGACAACTGTTGCAAAACTTTCACGGTCATTCAGATAGTGTCATGTCCATTGATTTGGCCCCAAGCGAAACCGGAAATACGTTTGTTTCAGGAAGTTGTGACAAAATGGTTTTTATTTGGGATATGAGAAGTGGTCAATGTGTTCAAAGCTTTGAAGGACATTTATCTGACGTCAATTCGGTATATAATATGCTTATTCGAAAACACAATTAAGAACATTAATTTAAAAATGAAATAAAATTTATCAAAGTAATTTGTATACGTTGATTTCAAAATTGTAAATAATAATAATTGATAAAAATGTTTATATTACAGTATCATGAAAACGATATAAAGTATTTAAAGTATAAAAGTGAAAGGTGTTCATAATAATTTGGTATTTAAATGTGAAGCATAAACAATTTTTCATTCTTCATATATAATTTTATATTTGCCTTTATTAAATGTTCTATTAAAATAATGTTTATTCAAAGGTCACAAATTTTATAACAATATTTGAAATAATTTACTAAATAATATTTTAATAATATTTAATTATACAATATTTCTTTTATGTAACAATAAATTAAATTTCAGGTCCGATTCCATCCAAGTGGTGATGCGGTAGCAACCGGATCTGATGATGCCACTTGCCGTTTATTCGATTTGCGGGCTGATAAAGAAGTCGCAGTTTATGCCAAAGAAAGCATTATTTTTGGTGCAAATGCTGTTGATCTGAGTGTGAGTGGTCGGCTGTTATTTGCAGGCTATAATGATTATACTGTAAATGTTTGGGACACATTAAAGTGTCAGCGCGTAGCGCTGCTTTACGGTCATGAAAACAGAGTGTCGTGTCTGCGCGTATCACCAGATGGCACTGCCTTGTCGACTGGTAGTTGGGACATGACACTTCGGGTCTGGGCTTAAGTATTCAAACTGACTCATTTTTTGGCTCAGCGACCTACACATTCAAGTATATGTTAACAGGGCCGCTGTATTGTAAACTGAAAATACAAATTGATATTTTACTTTACTGATTATTTTAACTCAAACGATACGACAGTAATGTCATAAATGATGTTAATAATTTGTAATGTTTTATTTTTCTTATTATATAATATTATATACTATATAATGTATTTTCATTATTTTTGTTACATAAATTCATGTAGTTTTTCTCTACAGACATAATTTGAAGATCTAAATAGATATGTTTTTCACAATTTTTGAAACTTAAATTTTAAATATTCGAGAATTTAATAGCAGTTTGAAGAATAAATTAAATTAAAATAAATTTTTAACTTATGAACTTTATATAAAATAAACTCACATAATTTATTATAATTTTTTACTTTTTATTAACTATAATTAATAAATATTTATAATTAAAATATACTAATAATTAAAACTATTTATTGTATGTGTATAATTAAACAGTAAAGTTTAAATTTTTTTTTAAAATCAATTAAATTCAGCGGCCCTGGATGTTTAGATGTGCAAATCCACTTTTAATCTTTTCGCTAATATAGATTTATGTGCTCACACAATTAAATATAAATTATGTTGCAATTTTATGATGAAAATACTTAATTTAAATATATTTATTTAATTAAATGTAGTGGTTTATGTGGCGTATAACGAAGGTAACCTATTAAAACTTTAAATACTCCATTATACTTAAGAGAAAATATATTAATTTTAATTTCATTTTAATGTTAATACCTGCATTTAATCATAAATACTATTTTAATGTTACTTATATTTATATGTTTATATGTATTATATACAAATTAATGTTTACAAAATATATTTAATTCTTTATATATTTATTTCATGGTAAATATTTTTAATTTATTTCATAAAATATTTAAAATATTAATAGAATGTTTGCGTGTACAACTGTATGATATATTTACAATCTTTAAATGAAATAATAATGAAACAATACTTACAATTATAAATATTTTATCTATGATATATATTTATATATATACAATATACATATTTGCACAATTTTACATTTTATAATTTTGTTTTAAACGTAAAGTATTATGTCTGTTTAATGTTTGAGATACGTATTAAATTTATGATTTATATTTTCTAAATAATATATAAATGTTCATATATAGAGAGAAGTTTATTTTCCTGAATGTCAAAGTACATAACGAATTTAATTTTTACATATTTGAGAATAAATGTAAAATAATCATAATTTTAATAGTTACAAAATTTGTCATTTAGGAACATTGACTTTTTCCATATATTTGTCAAAATTGTCAAATGAAAACATAATATTTAAAATATTTATATAATTATAAATATAAAAGCCTAACAAGTGAATAATTATACAACAATAGATTTTAATAGACTGATATATACATTACTGTCAGTTTGATCTTATGATTTACATTTAAAAATAAACATAAAAACAGATCTTTTATTAAATTTATCAAAACTGACAAATTTACTTAAACACATAAATTTTAATTGTGTGAGTTAAATCATCGTAAGCGAAATGATTGATTCAGCAAAAGACATTATTTAATATTTTTTGGTATTTTAATGTGTTATTCTATAGTCACGAATACTGAGATTAAACGTACAGTTTGTATTATTAGTATAATTGTTATTATTAAGTTCTAATGAAGTCAAATTAAATTATATTTTCGAAGCGACTTCTGAATATATTACTACAAAAATACCGGTGATAAAGAAGAGAAAATGAACTAAAACTGTTGAAGGATAATTAAACGATTAATATTGTTATAGTCGTTATCAAGTAAACTTTAGCGAGTTAGCGCAATAGCTATCGAGTCCAGTGTATATTCACAGCTACGTGAAGTATTGTAGTCGACAAGGAAAATCTCGCTTTAGACTGGCTCTAATTTATAGAACATTTGGATGGTAGACTTTAACTGTTGTTAACACGAAAATAAGAATGATGATAGGTATGGTAAAGGTAAACAAATTTATTTACTTTCACAAGAGCAAAATCAAATGAAATTATTAATACAACTATAAAATACCAGTGTGTTAAAGTTTTGCTACGTCTTATGTTCATTTTAATTGTATAGTTTTTAAAGCAATTATTTAACAATGTTGAAATATTGATAATGTTCATGTTTGTAAAGTAGAAATGATTTAAACAAATTGTTTATTTCAATTTTATAAATTGAGTCGTTGTAATTTAATATCAAGTTTTATGGAAATATACCAGAATGGCAAAATGAATGTGAGAATTTTATATGTTGCATTTTACTTTACTCCTTATCTACTTATAAAAAATAGGAAATTATCATTTTAATAGATATTGAACTGGGTAAATCTTTGGAATCGAAATAGTGGCACACATTTTACAGGGCTGCTACTAGACCCACGGAGACCGGGTATTGCATCACAATGCTATATGCGAAGTGCTCGCTTCCGTTCTATGCGATAAAGGGTGTTATGTTGACGAATAGCCTAAATTCCGGACACAGCAGGGTGTACAGAAGCCAGGCATCATAGCGTCACGCAATGGCGTTGTCGAAGTCATACATAAGTTGTTAGCGGAGCTCGCCCTCAGGATGACATATGTGACGAGAAACGACAATATTTTGCTGAAAACATAGACTTCGTGTCAGTAATTGCGGCCAAATATGACGTCCATAAATCCAAAATCACATTCTTGTTATGTACACTCTCTTGGAGAGTTATATGATCGTATAGAGCCGCTGTCCACTTAATAACCATGGTACTCTCACAGAAGCTCTTGGGTTTTATAACCTTAAGAGCTTTAAAAGGGTCTCACGTTAATTGGTCTCGATGGAATAGATC
>JABFQC010003523.1:0-13969 GCA_022817085.1 Psilanteris sp. ZL-2020 | reverse complement strand
ATATATAGTTAAATGAAGAACTGATTTATCTTCACATTGGAATCACAAAACTAGTACTCACTAGTACTCATGAACATGCAAATGTCTAAATTGAACACAAATGATAAGACAAAGTTCTAAAGGCCTTAAAAGAAATGAATGAAATGATCATATGTTTTACAGACCATTATAAATTAGAATTATAATTAAAAACAGAAATTCAACGTCATGAAATAATTAGTTTATAATTAAATTTCTCAAATGTGAAAATTGAGATAGTATTTAGTATTAAAATAAAATCTGCGTTTTCACTATATAATTCCTAGTCACTGTATAATACGCACTCATACTAATATTTTACAATATTATAATGTATAATTCTTGTAAATCTAAAAACAAACGATTATAAGTAAAAATGTATCAACCAATCTAGTATATTGAAAATTAGCATACATTAAACAAAACTTAATGTATATATATAACAGTGGTATAGTTCCATTCTTTAAAAACAAAATGATGGCTATGTTCCCGTTGAAAAATGATAAAAATGTTTGTGTTTAGCTGAGTGGAAATGTTCCATCTTAGTGATACAAGGGTCCTAAGAAATTGAGATGGGGATTTGAGGAGATTAAAATCAGAGCGAGCGATTTTCCTAAGTAGATTAAGATGTAGTGTCGAATTAGATCTTCTTAGATTCGACTGAATTCCAAATGTGAAACGTGATCTGATGATTCGTTTTAAAAGTTAGATTTAATAGATGTATTGGTGTTTTTATGTAATTTAATTGTATCGTTATGCTGATTAATAGTGTAAACCAGAAAGTTCCAACGGGAATATCATCTTAAGAGATTTTATAATATTAAAATTTAATGTCATAAATTATGCATTATCACACCTATACTTAGCAATATTCGTAAATATTTTTAACATAATCGATATTATAAGAATATATATGATTTATAATAATAATATTAAGGACTATAATAATAGTAATAATTATAGTAATAATAATAATAATAATAATAACGATAACAATGATAATAGCAATAACAATAATGCTTTAGATTTTTTCTGTATAATTTCTCTTCTCAATTAATCTGCCTTTGTAGTCGCAAATTGCAAGTCCTTTGATCAAACCACATTTTTGCTTTTGATCAAAAGTTCCATTTGAATTCCGAAATACTCATATACACATTTATTTAGTCACTACGCGAAACGTATTCGATATCAGAATCATTTTAAATCATGTAAACTGTTGTGATCGATTAATTAATTCGAAAAGACGCTTAATTATCATCAAAAAAATTCGTTTAGCCATTAATTAGTAATTTCAGAACGAATACATGAAATAATGAATCATTACGTAGGAGTTATTTGAAGGAATAATGATGTTACGCCTACAGTCTTATTTCTCCATGACGCAATAATAGGTAGGTACACATTTGTGAGTTCATTAACGTGGTAATCAGTTGAAATTTGAATCACATTTTTTAACACAGTTATTTTACTTTAAGCCACACGTAATGAATAGTATACTTTGAGTCTGCCAAACGAAATCATTGTTTTCTTATTTCTAAATTTTGGTCTGGACCTTGAATTTCAAAAACTCCTCCAATACAGGAATAATAATAGTACCGATCATATCCTTGCAATAAATTAACATTAAAATTGTTTTAAATTTCAGTTCATATTGGTTACTTAGAAAATGAATTTATACTTTATTTGTTTTTGGATTCTAAATTTTGCTGTTTGATCAAATTTGCTTTGTTAACTTTGGCAACCTTCAAAAAATCAGACTACGACAAATAAACCGTTACTTTCAAACTAATAAAACGATTCAATAACGATTTCAAAACGTGCGCAAAACGTTATATCTGGTTATCGATTCTGTTATTAAGCCATAGCAATTTCCGCAGTATTAATTATGTCACAATATTGACCACCTACCAACTGACGACAGAATCAGCAGATGTGTTAGGAGACGAAGCGCGAGACAGATATTTCTGTCTGTCTACGTCTATCTTTTAAGCGACAAACAAGCGCGCTTATGTATAACAAGAGACACCCGATACCAAGCTCGACATGTATATTGGCAGATGCAAATAACGGCAATGAGGATTAGCGTCCGGCGACCCGACAACCTCTAGCTCGGTGGTCCAATTTGCGGCTGCTTTGTCCAATTACACTCCATTACGGATGCTGTTGCAAAACTCCTACGCCATGCCAAAGCTCTGACATCCATCCATACTACAATGCTTCCAAAATGCAACTGCGATATTCAATTGAAAAATATAGTCTCTGAATTAAACTAAGAGG
Organism: Psilanteris sp. ZL-2020; assembly: GCA_022817085.1. Classification (NCBI taxonomy): domain Eukaryota; kingdom Metazoa; phylum Arthropoda; class Insecta; order Hymenoptera; family Scelionidae; genus Psilanteris; species Psilanteris sp. ZL-2020. The sequence goes on along the minus strand of JABFQC010003523.1, from coordinate 11,674 downwards.
ATTTTTAACGTTATTAATGCGCGAACAGAAAATACTTGCCTTTTAAATGCCTACCGCGAAAGATTTGTTTTAAAAAACGTCTGAAAAATGGAAGTAATTGTATTCTTAAAATAGAAATTTACACAAACGTATTGCGTTAGTTTTAATTAAATAATTGTTAAGATTTTATATACCAATAATACCAATAAATACCAATAAAATGCAATGTGCAAAATGAACTTAGTTGATGAGAATTGATTATTTTGCTAAAAGTTAAGTTTCGTGATTATTTATTATTAATTTGTTATTAATCTAAAGTATCATTAAATATTTTATTGTATGAATTGGAAGTACATTTAACTAATATTGTTTAATTAAAGCATTCGTTATATCAGTATGATAATAAAACCAATAAAATTATCTTGACCACGTAAAAATATTAGTTATCTATAAAATTAATTAAAGTCAATTATCGTCAATTATTAGGTTGATAAATGACTGTTCGTGTATATGTATTTAACATTATGTTTTTATCTATTTCAATGAAATGAATCCTATTAAATTATCATATAAGAAACAAAGTGGATGAAATTAAATAATAATTACTTGGATACATTTATCATATTAAAACAGAGACAGGTTTGAAATATGTATGTATTTATTGATAACAAATTGTTGAATTTTAATACAATATATCTCGTGTTTATTTACAATACTTAGAATAAAATATATTTCTTTGTGTGTTTTGGAAACTAAAATTAATAAATAACATAATTATGTTGTAAGACATGTAATATGTAAGATATCTTATAGATACAAACACGCAAGGAAATTTCATAAAAAAATTATAATTATTGAAATATATTACCTATATACCGGTATACAAACATTTTATTATATTTAATTAAAAACTAACCTTTAGCCTTTGGTGATACATTAGTTTATATTGATTATATAATACTGTAAATTCTAAACAAAATGAAAATAATTTAAAATGTGAAAAAATATAAATAATATGTAAACATTTAAAATGTAATGTAAATACAGTAAATAATTCTATAAGTCAGTAATTGGTACATGTATTAATAGCAATTCAAAGACTGAATAAATTTTAGTTAAAAATACCAAAAATATACCAATATTTAGAATTTTTAGAAGTTTGGTAATTTTGAATTAAACAATTATTTTGTGTTTAAGTTATAATATGCCTAATTATATTTTCTAAATTTAATATTTTTAACCGAATTTCTTATAATATTTTAATTTCTTCCGTGTGAAAATTAATTATAATAATATGATATAATTTTACATTATTATTTGTTAGCCACAAACAAACAAACCTATACAAAGTCCATATCTATGCAACTATATAATTAAGTGCAAGTAAGTCATAAAATCCGTACAAAATATAAGAAGCATTTATTTACGTATATCTTTAGTATACTTTCAATTACCGGATTATGAAGACAAACTAATCTTTATAAAACGCAAAATCCTCCTCCCAGATAAAAGTTACAAAATCATTACACTTAACTTTGGGTTGCAAACAAAATAACAGCATGCACAACTAGATTAACAAAATTCATCCACGGAACAAAAAAAGGCATCCCGAATTCGACTCTCGTTGACAAAATAAACACGAGCCATCGCGCGATTAGTCCAAATTGGATTTAAATTGAATATAATACAGTGTATCTGAGATTGGATAACACGAGACAAGGAAAGAACGAATGACGAGCGTCAAAAACAAAAAGAACAATTCGATGAAAAACAAACAAAGAGAAACCGAATAGGGCCGGAGAAACAGCGTGTCGGATGAGCTTGTTCGTAATCCGAACGTGACACGTCATTAGCGGGAATGTCTTGAAAACATGTTTACGAATCGGGCGGTCACAGATCTACGGTGTAATCAATTGACGCGGGGTGAGAAGCCAAAGGCTCGAATTCTTTGAATTTTCAGCAATTTTAACGGCACAGGCGCCAGGACTCCGACATCCTGAATGAGTGGCTGCGCGATCGTGAGCCTCACTAGGCTAACAAGGTGGGTCCGCCTCGCGTAATTAGGGGTTTCGCACGCGGCCCCGCACTTACTGTCTTTTATTTATTGTACATCTTTCACCACACAGACAGATCCACGGAGGCTACATCCGGGCCTGAGGGGCCGCGATTCATTAGCCCGCTTCAATTCATAAAATATTTTCGAGGCTTGGACAACTCGACGAGAAATTCCGCAACTTCATCCAGATATCGAAAGCGATATTCGTGAACGCACCTTGGCGCTCGAAAACGGCGATACTTGGCTTAATGGTGGGAATTTCCACGGTGGAAACTTGTTTCACGTGGGAACCCGTGTCGATCCCTAACATGGTGTTTTGGACAAATTCCCACCTGGGAGATTCTCCGCTGATACCGATTATGCTAAGGTCGAGGAGGAAGAGTAATCTTTCTTGCTTTTGCTAGAATGCGGGTACTTGGATTGCGGTTACTTGAGGAACAAATATGCAGACCATATTTTGAATTTCTAATTGATATACTAATAGGATTTGAAATAAATTCCAGCGAATGGTGGGTTCTTGCACTCGGACGCTAGATATGCTGCTGCGTTGAACGGTTGTAGCGGAAATGGAGGATCCAAAGTGAAATCATTGTTTCAAGAAAATTCAGGCCTATCATGCGTTGGTGAATGAATTTACTACTAGATTGTATATATTTCATCCAGAACATTAATCGTATTCGAAAACCAGGGAGAGCGCATAACCAAATTATAACCTTTCTTCCATAATCTTCTCGAAACATCCACAGAGTATCATTCCGATCGCGCCAGCCACGATCGTCTTCGAATCCTTAACATCTCTCTCTCACTCTCTCTCTATTTCGACGAACGTAATTAACCCTTCTTATAACGCCCAAAACAAAGATAACTCGCATATCACTCTGTCACAGACCTATAAAGTCACTAAGACGTGCTCGAGACGTATCGTAATCAGCGGACCTCGGCCATCAATTTTTTTCGTTGAAGTCGTTAGCAAGTATAAATGATGGGATAGGTTGCGCAACGGGTTGAAGGATTCAAGCGAGTTACGATTCGGGTCGTAAAGCATGTTTAATGCAGTGACGATAGGAGGCCAAAGGGGGCGACGATAATCCGACTATCCGAGACATATAATTTGATCGACACCTCTTGATGAGTACATGCAGTAGGGATTTTGGAACGATTATCCACTTTTGTACAAGTTCGGATGATGCGCGTGGTTCGACATAGTTCTTCGACTGAAATAGGATATTGGAAACGTATACCGAGCGCGTACGAAAGGACTTCATATATAACATATATTGTATTTCAGATTGAGTTATTAATAAATTAGCATAACTTTAAATGGAGGCTGAATCCTATTAACGTGTATATTGTTTATCGATACCTTTGCCAATTAACGAAAGAAAATTTGAAGATTTATAGACCTGATTTTAAAACAACTTCAATTCGAATGATTAATTTAAATCAAATTAATTCTAACTTTTATTGTTATACCCAATCTCAAATCCATCATTCTCATCACCCGACGAACCTGTCACAAATAAGGCATACACGCGGATAAGGTATCCATCCATACCCAACCGATCCAAACGACGCTCCGTCATATCCGATATCGCAGCTCCTACATTTCGTAACCATTTTACGAAACCTATTTGTCGTTCCGCAATGGACGTTACTCAATTTTCCATGCCCGCAAAACAATTCTTCGCTTTACATCGCGCACATGAATTCTCCAATTTGATCATTGTAACTTTCCAGAGTAGGTTTTTCGCAGCGTGCATTACGGCGGATGGCAAATGAGAATTGCGGGTTTCAATAATCAGCCAAGGAGGAAGTGGGACAAGGTATGCACCACCGTTTAACAAGCCCGGCGATCTACTCTCATGGTTTCGTGTTGGTCCCGCGTCTCTGTGTAAGCGCGTCTGTGTGTTTTCATAACGACACTTCTTCGGGATACTCGGGCTGGCTCGCGCTAACGTATAATCAACACATTTTTATATCCCGCAGCCAAACTTCTTTCTCAATGGCCATAGCCACGATGAGGAGGAGAGGTTTGCCCCCCTCCCTCCTCGCCTGCCTCTAGGCCCGGCGCCTGTCTTGCTCTCTCATTCTATGTTTGCGAGCTCGCAATGCTCGTTTTGGAGACTCGCGAAATTACCCGACCACCTTGGGCGCCTGCACGTCCGTCGTCTCGTCGTGAGAGACGCGAGAGAGACAGCGATAAAGCCAGCCTTCTTTCGCAATTTGCCAAGCGGGACTCGGATCGTTCATTTGCATTTTACGATTTTCAAAGTGAAATTAACGTTTCGTCGGCGCAAAATCGCGAAAATAAGAGCCCAATTGAACCATTTGGCCGGCGCTTTGGTCGAGATTGTCCCGGGTTATCGGCGTTCGGGGAATACTGATCGCACGGTAGCCCGGCGTTGCGTGACATAAAAACGAGGGTCGCTTCGCGCGATAAGATCTTTATACTTTCGCATTCGCCAAGTAAACGAGCATCTAATCCGATCTAATCTCGGCTGCGGCGCATTCGACGAAATTATATCAGGAAACGCAATTTATCGTGCTATGCGATTTGTATCTTTTCTTCATCACACATTTCTCTTGTCCGTCATCACCTTCTTGCGAGGCAACGCTCGCAATCGGAGCCGCTATTAACAAATTTGCAAACCAATTCCCTTCAAAATAGTATTTAATTATAGCGATTGCCGGGGCCCTCGGTACTGTGACTTTTAAGAATGGCTTCGTTGGCATTTATGGTTTCAAACTTTTAACAATGGCTGTCAATTATCCGAACGCAGTTTGATTGCATTACTCGGATGAATTTAAGCACAAAAATCATGTTATGCCATTTAGTTGGGTTTCGGTTCAATTATATGTTGTGGTTTTTTAAATTAGATGCGTGTTATTCTTTTTATTTATTACTCGATACTGAATTTCCGAAGATAAATTTTTAATAGTCCATTACTCCCTTTGACTTAAATCTCACGTCGAATTTCATTGCTTGGTGTGACGCGTTTTTATCAGTGTCAACGGAAATAGATAATGAACTTGATAAATTATCGATACGTTGTCATGGACGAAGGACAATAAATCTGTTAATGTGATTATTTATTTCAGTATACCCAGTCATTTTGTTACCATCCGTTCGTATGTCGTCAAATAAATTAAATTTATCAGGATCAATTTTTTTTATTACTTTTTGCATCGTTTACTTTTATTGTTTTTTAATGTAACTTGTTTTCTATTATGGCGCAACATTTGTTCTTAAATTATAATCCAAATGAACAGCAGGTGCACCAAGGAAGATAGTTTCACGTCACGATGTGAGGTCTGACGTTCGTGACTATATACTCTGTCTAAAATAAGAAAGGATAGTAAAAAAAGGATGAGTGTCCATGCAGACTTGTTACGAGATAGTCACACGATCATTTAAATAATTTTTTCTAATGTAGATTAGAGATTATACAAACAAATATAACAACACTTTTAAAACTAGTATCTTAAATCTAAGCAATTTAGTGATTAAGACAGAAATAGTTTATATGACAATAAGACAATAGGAAAATGGCTTGAAATTATATACGTTTATAAAAATAATGTTTGCAATATATAAGAACCACATAGAAACACAATTTCAATATCTTTCTAATAATACTATAATTTATTTTGTTTCAGTTATTACAATATAGATAATTAATTTTTGTATTTTGTTCTACCAAATTACGCTTAGCAAGACTTGTAACAACCGATATATAAATTAAATTTGTAAACGCTTCTAAACAGTTTACTTACGTATAATATGAAATATGAATTATTGGTTTTCGCGCAATTTAATAACACTTTAAAGCATATAAGAAAACAGACGGCTTGCACGCGCATAATAAACGAATTAATAACGTATTTACCTTTTGCCATTACTTACACGGCTTTCGCAAACTTAATGACATGCACGTGACAAAGGCAATTGTCCTGAAATGAACTGCATCATATTCAATGAATGTTACAATTCGAGATTAGCATATGTACAAGTCCGAATCTACAAGTTTAAAGATAGAATAATAACTTCTCAAGCATATTATGTAAATCGTCTTGAGGACTTCATAGGAATAATTCTGTTCCAACATGATTAACATACTTAACTTGACACTCTATAAAATGTTGTAATCTTTATTGAGGTTATTTATCAACGCGATCGCTAAGAATAAAATATGATTTATTTGATCGGAATTAATGATCAAAATTAATCACATTCTTGTTATCGACAAATTATAATTTCAATGAATCAGAAGCGTAATACGCTTTATTACAAATTAAATCGAACATTTTTTTAAACGTCAGTTATTAGTTTCATTAACATCGACATTACACTACTCATAAACTACACTCGACTACCAGTCAATAACGAACCAAAACTCATCAAATTAAACTCCAATTCCTCGTTCCTAATCAAACGTCAACATCCAGACCATTCCCCAAAAACGAATTACCCGGTTCATCGAAAAGTGACACAAAATTTACAACAAAACGATGTCAGTCGCTAAGTTGCCCACGCGCGAAAGCGTATTTTTGTTCCCTAGTAGTCCATAAAATTACAGCGTGTCGCAGGACGACTCGAGAGTGTTTTAATAAGAACATAACTGCAGGACATTTTTCATGAAACGCGCACTAATAAATGTCCGCAAATGAGACACTTTTGTGCGTGCTTACGAAGCTCCACCAGTCCTTGGAATAATGGCGCTCGAATGATCAAGCGTTTATGATTATTAACAATTTCCAGGATCCAGTTGAATCTTCTCACAATCGTCCGCGCAAGGTGACCCGAACAATGTAAGTGTGTAAAAAGTGAGAAAGTGCAATTTACAGAAGATAAGATCCCTGCGCCAGTGGCGGACCACCAGGAAGCCGCCACGCCCCCAGCGAACCACACTTACTCACATACTCGGATATACAAGCAGAAATGATTTTAACGCACCAAGAAGGTGGTAGGCCAGCGGGATATATATGTATGGGTGTACGTGCACGCGAGAGGACACAAGCCTCAATGGCGCAATGGCGGTCGAATTATACGGCAACGTGTGCTGCGCGCGTTCGTTCACCTACATCGTCGCTCCATGCCCAAACCCCATAAGTTCGTCCTCGTTGCTCCTGGCGATTCTCCGTCCTTGTTCGCGTTCGCCCGCCTCTGTCTTTTATCTTAAACGAGAACAGAGTGTCGACAGCATAATCGTCGGTTCTGCTCTGGAGGGCTTCGCACGAAATTGTACGCCCACGCGACTCACTCCACAACAACTGAAGCGACTGATGTTGCAAAGTCAATAGTGAGCGATATTTTTTTTTCTTCTCGGTTTTGCCGTCCAGCTGAGAAACCGCCGACAGACTCGCTCAAACGCGATGAGAAAAGTCACGGCTTGATTTTTGACGTATTTTCAATTAAGAAAATATCAGGATGTGTTTTCAAGAGAGCTACCTATATTGGAACGAACTCATAGCGCGAGTCCTTTCGTGTGATTACAAATGCCGCGTATTCAATTACGTTTACTGTGGGTATTTTCGGTATAATGTTGGAAATTGCGAGCACAACCAATGAATGGTCTTAAACGCGAGTCAGACGAATTTTGTTAAACGTAAATAAAGTAATGAAGTGATTATGAATTGGCACCGAGCTTTAAGTTTTGTAAGTTGATGTTGATTAGTTGTAAGTTTTTGTACAGTCAGAGAAAATATAGTATATTTATACAAAGTAACTGTTTATTAATTATAAACCAAATTGTTTATTAATTACGACGAATTTGACAGACAATTTCTACCATGTGTGTTATGATATCCACAGAATGTGGTTTTCTATTAGGAACATTTATGTGTGTTATCTTTATTAGCACAAATGTGTGCTTTATAAAATTGAAAAAAAAATTTATTATATGATATTATCGTTTCGTTCCTGTTTTGTTAACCGTTTTTCAGTAAGGTAGGCCATAACTGAAAAAAATCAGTTATATCAAGTTATATCAGTTATACAATTATAGTTATTTTAACTAAAACTGATTCTCATAGTTAATTTCACTGAATTTGAAGGTTATGATACTGGTCTAACAAAACTTTTCAGAAAATCTTATTTTTTTCTCAGTGTACTTATTTGTCACAGAGCGCAATCGCGTCAATGATTGCAACGTGATTGCGCATTCCGTCTTTTCATTTACCTTACACTATTCTACGCAATTTCCAACCTCCTACAACAAATTCAATTACTTTTCCCGCATAATTCACTTCGCGTCGAATAACGCTTGATACTTCACTTGTCACAAAGAATCGAAAGTCAATTTTTCGTACAATTTCGCGAATCAAACGAAATTCAAATAAACCGATCCGAGGCGGATCGATTTCGTTGTAATTGAAATAGTTCGAAACGAACACAACTATAGTTCTAAATCTAAAAAGTTAAACAAAATTTCAAAGTTCCGACGAAACGTATTAATAGACCCAAAACGGCGCAGGTGAAGTCCTTGATGTCTTTCGTTCTCCGATAACGTCAAAAACGATTCAATTTTTTAATCGCCCCGATCAATTCATTATAACGCGCCGATTAATATTATACTCCCTCCCTCCTCTTGTGTCACACTATTATTCCACAATTTTTTATACACATATATATATACGTGCTTCTGTTTTAATATATATATATATGTACATACCGAATGGAATCTGTACTGAAAAATAAACAATTCAAAACATGCACCGCAATGGAAGTACGATCGAGACGCGTTCTGCAACGAACCATGACCGTCGTTGATTCAATTCACTTAATAAACAATAACGCGCTAATAAAATCTCAAATTAACCGGCTCGCGGTCCTTTTATTTGTTTTTTTTCTCCTTTTCGTCCGTCACAATCGTCGAGTTTGCGTCGAGGACGTCGCGCCGTAAGACCACGGCGACCATATAAAATAAAAAGTATCGCGCGCGGCACAATAGCGATCGATCTTCGATAATAAGATGGCCTATGATCTTACACATTAAGCATTTGTGCAGTCGTACGTACACGCTTCCTATATCGAGCATGGCGGCGGGGAAACGCCGACGGCCGGGGAATATTTTCTTTCAGGCCACGGACCCTGTAATTAGACGGACGCTTCATGGGTGAGTAAACTAGCAGTAAATCAAAGTCCGCTCGCGTGATGACGGCCGCAAGAAGAGCAAATCCGAAGTATATATATATACGAGTGTGCTAACAAACGATTACCAATGACCGATATAAGAGATCACGCATTATGATTAATAGTTGTGTACGAAACATCCGGCCGTGGCGCGCACATAAATTCAAGCGCGGCTCGCTTTATTATATTAATACGTCATAACGAATTAATTTCATTAAAATAATTCAATTTACAGTTCATGAAATTAATCACGAAACAACGCGGCGTAAAAGCGCAACGTTTATATCGCCATCAAAGCAACCACTTTGTCAGCCTTAATCAAGTTCGGTGAAAAACTTACGTCCGACGGGATTGCGCTCGCCGCGGTGTTAAGTTTGTACTTTTTGCCATGGATAGAGGTAGTCGTTCCTTATTGATATGATTAATCGAATTCAGATATTCGGAATACAGGAAACGCGGTGGTGATCCGTCGACGTGAATTTAGCCGGGGTTTATTTCATTTTCAAAGGATGATTGGAGGCAATCGGCGATGAATCATTGTTTAAACATTAGAGGCGACCAAATGACTCGAAAGTTCGTGTTTTCCCGGCTGCTTTTTATATGTCCCATTGCACGGATCGATTACAACAAGCTGACGTTTCGTGCGATGCGCTCGAACCTCTTCAGCACCGACGGCTCGTAGTCGTTGCATTTGTTACACGTGTCGTTATTTACATTCGAAATCAAAACCAACAATTCGCATGAAAAGTTCCAAAATAAAGCGACCAAAAAACTTGACTTTCCAGCACGCTTTTGGTCCGACGCGCTTTGGAGAATATTGACTGTAACAAAGAACGGCTTAAATATATATATATATATATATAAATTCGAATTAATCTTTGACACCAGTTTTCATTGCCAACACGGTTTTGTCATTTACAACAAAATAACGTATACCCGTTCAATCTATATAACCATATAAATATTAATATCGACCAGTACGCGTGTACCCGATCGAAGGAAAAGGGTTCGCTAACCTCGGCATAAAAATTTCAAACGTAGATCGAACGTGGCTGAAATGTCCAAAGCAACGACGACGAACCTACGAAACGCACCGGGGGTATGATACTCGTTATCGTCGGCGTGAAATTTGGTAAATAAACGCAGAGAAACGGAAAGTAACAGTAGGATCCGGGGTGAATCGATAAAGTGGCGCTGCCATAAAGCGGCGCGTAATTCCCGAAACAAAATTTATTTGCAATCGCGGGATAATAAGTCCCGAGCGAAACGTGTAGTACGAGAGCGCGCGGTTCATAATTTATGCGATAGATCCTATTGATTAATTCAAGAATTTTCGGATAAAAGATAAGAAAGGCGCAGAGCGTACATTTTACATGTCGCCTTCATTCAGCGATCGCTGATATAAGACCGCGATAGTATGTAGACTATCGCGTGTGCCGCGACGAGAATCAATAGCTTCTTAGGCATGCAAACCAAAGATTGATTCAAAGAAAATGCGCCTTCGCTTTGTTCGCTTGTTTTCGCGGCGGAAAAGTGCGGTCACGTGACCGAGAAACAAATTACACGCGCGTCGCGTTTCGATTCGACCGGGTCGCGCAATTTGCATCGCGCAACGAGAGCCCTGTCGAACGCGTTCGTTTGCGCCGCAACGGGGAGACAATTTCGTCGAGCGCGGAAATCGGTCGGACGAAAAGTGGCTTCGCGTCGAGGAGTAATACGTGCCCGTTCGTACAGGCGAGATGATAAATTTATCAAGACCAATGCAAATGGCCTAATATTGTCCCAGTACTGGCACCAGGGTGCCAGTACTATTATAATTGTAAACCGACGTAGGCTCAATAATGTACCATCGTCGGTCCAGTACTGTTACCAGTATTCTGCCAGTACTGGTTTCCGAACTTTCCAGTACTGGTTTTTATCAGGCTCATTATTAGTATTGTGTTAGACTATATAATAGAAATAAGTGTCATGCACGGAGAAAACATGTATTTAACAATTTACTATATATCAAAAGTGAGATATACTTGAAAATATTATAAAAACTACTATATCATATATTAAAATTGTAATTGTACATAAATTAAATATAATATTGTGCGCATTCAAAAGTTTAATATATTATATAGTAAATATAGTTGGATATACGTTTTCTCCGTGTACCTGGCTCAACTCTGGTACTTTACTGGTCGTCAATTTTGTCCAAATCTGGTTCAGCTCAGTTTTGCTGCTCTTTCGGTTGTTAACCGTAGTGTGGCCAATACACGGAGAAACGTTTCATCAAAAAATACTATGTTTACTACTACACGTAAGATGAAGATTTTGAAAAAAAAAGATATTTAATTTCAATATTATAAACGTTTTACGAAAAATTACTATATTATATACACTGACAGAAAAAAAAATAGTAACAACAATTATATTTCCTAGTTGAATGTATTTGTTAACAGAACTATTATTTTTATATGAACCAATTAATAAATAATTGAAATAATAAAGTAATATTGTTA
>JABFQC010003522.1:0-13973 GCA_022817085.1 Psilanteris sp. ZL-2020 | reverse complement strand
GTCCCGCACAGGCCACATCCGAACATGAGAGTTCGGGTGTGCGCATGCGTAAATGCATTTCCCCCTTCCTTAAAAAAAAAAATACACACACACACACATACATCCAAAACAAATATCCGAAATTACGAATCAATCATACCATTCATTCGATGACAAGCGCGAACAGAGAGATTGCAAATTTCGTTATATTTTCATTAATTTATTCGATACGTTTATTGTTCGTGTATACGCACATTTTCTCATTTTTATGGGATTTATTTAATGTGACAAATCAATTTAACATAATATCTAAAACGTAAATAGATAACTCGATTTCGAGGTAAAACTTAAGGGATTCTCTAAGTCTATTGCAACGGTGTTAGTGTTTCTCATTATAATAATGCAAAATAACTTCCATATAACTTGTATTTGCTCCATACCATTGAATATGGGACATTATCAATATGTAAATAAAAAGAGAAAATGAATGCGGTACTGTGCTGTAGCATAGAATTCAAACTCATAATTCTGCGTATAACGTAAACTTATAACGATAAAAAAACATCATACCAAAGTTGTGTATTCTCCGAATATATATCAACACTATGGATAATCATAATTCTGCATATAAAATATGTGATATCACTGAATGAGCCAATTTTATATTTCGGAAAATGAAAACTATATATAAAAAATGTAGAAATTAAAACATCTGTAAAATTTAATACCGACAGCAAATACTCTCATTACCAAAGAATATCTATTATCTACTTCAGAGATAGAATTAATTAAATATAAAAACAATATTTAAATATACAGCTCTGTCTAAAAAATATGTAATACCACAAAATTGGCCAATTTTATATTTCGAAAAAATAGAAATTACAAAATTATAACTCGACCCTTAAATACGTGATATCACTGAAAGAGATAATAATGACAACTGTCATAAACAATGACAAATCAAAAGTTATTACAATTCAAAACGAAACTCAAATTCTGCCAATAACATAACCTTATAAAGGTAAAAAAACTTAAAAAGGTTGTGAGTCGCCGAATATATATCAACAATGTACATGATCATAACTCTGCATATAAAATATGTGATTTTACTGAAAGAGACAAGTTTATATTGCGGAAAAGTAAAAACATAAAATTACATATAAATTAACATTCAATAAAACATTTTCATCCAAATCTGATATAATAAAAATCTTGTTATTTGACGATGGAGCAAAGGAAGCAACGAAAGTGGTTCATACTTTAATTACATGGTTTTAATTGCCAGAATAATACTCTAACACACATCTGCTTTGCGCCGACAAATTGGGTATGTTGAAACAGGGTGTACCCTTTAGAAATACAACAGAAATGCTTATTCTGGCGTGTTAAGAATAAAAAATATGTAGGACTAGGGACAACATGAATTTTCAGATCTGTATAAGCAACTGTGATCCAGTGATGCCATTTCCACTAGCAGCACGGAAATCCATCAACTCTCACCGCAACATATTTACATTGTGATCTAGTCTTCTACTACTATATTCGATCATCATTACATTTTCAACTTTCAATAGCTGCTTCCTCTAAAGATTTTTAGATATCGATGGTGGGGCACAAATTATATCCCAAACATTCCAAATTAGTATAACAAAACCATTTCTTCAGATAAATAATAAGCCGACACAATGGTACATCCCACATCATTCATCACATTAATCGGTGCTGATGCATTACAGCCCCAGAGTGAGATTGTCTCTTTTTCATAGTTGTGCAATTGCTACCATACAACGTTGTTAGCATGAAAAAACACTAACGAAATACTAGCACGGCAGTCGAAGAGACATAAAACATTTTATGTTTTAGATAACGAGAATTGTCGGTGATGAAACGAAATATAGTACAAAAGGCAAGACTATAATTGTTATTTATAATACATGATAATTTCTTTCCTCTGTGTTCTTAACTAATATTTATAAAAAATTTAAAACTTTTAATGTATCGTAATTAAGTTTTCTTGTCTGTATTATTGTATTATTAACGAGGCATGAAAAAAGCAGCGTCATAAACGACTAATATTTGTTGTAGTTTCTTAAACGAATGTATAATTTGTTATTAATATTTTGAAGCAAATCTAATATTTGTTCAAGCATTTCATTTTAGGACATATATCAGGTTTTAAAAATATATAAATTGTAACAAATTGCCACGTATGTGCACAGATATGATTATAGTAAAAAAGCGTAAAACTGGAGTTGTTATACCCCCCCCCCCCCGACGATGTTTAGCAGACGATTAAGTCTAATATATTATTCGTCAATATACCGTTCACAAAAGAAATATATTTTTGTTGATTATTACATACATTTTCGTTATGTACATGTTTTTGAATGATTATAAATTATTATTATAGAACTTAGATGCGCTTCATGATCATCTTGGAACACTGTACCCTGGTATGAAAGCACCAAGTTTTCGTTGCACAGAGAGACCTGAAGATGGAGCACTTGTTTTGCATTATTATTCCGATAGACCTGGTTTAGAACATATCGTTATTGGAATTGTTAAGGTAAATTGCAATGCATTATTTATATTAATTATAATTCAATTTATGTTACTATTAAAATATGTTTCATAAAAATCATATGAAATATCTTGTACATAAATATATATATAATATTTGAGTAATAAATATATAACTTCAAAGGTGAATATATACTTAGACAAATACATAATCTTATTAAATTGCATTTACCAGAGCATAATAAATCATATTTGTATATATATAAATACCAAATCTACTAAAATAACAATATTGGAAAGTTTTTCAAGTTTTGTTGCATTAATTCGTGACCAAACTAGAGACTATCTCACTTAGTTGACATTATAATTTAAAGGCAAATAAGTGAGATAGTTGATCTAGTTAAGTCACGAATTAATGAAACTGGGTATATATAGTGTGGAAAATGTTCCAGAACGTCAGATTGAACATCTGATTGAAGAAGCAAAAAATACGTGTAAATTATGTTATGTTATGGGTGGTTGGGGGGGGGGGACTTCAAAATCTTAAATACAACCCACATTTTTTATCGCAGATTCGGATTCCTGAGAAAAAAGTATCCCAATTCGACCTAAGAATTAATGCTTCGTCTTCGAACATTATAAAGTTGAATTTTATTTATATAAATATATTCTTAAAATCATCATTGCTTAATCCAAATTAGGTTTAGTCAATAAATTAAAAAGAATAAATTCATTATTATAGCATCCTAAGTTGTATTTATCTAAATTAAGAATTATATTCGTTGCTATGTTATTTCCTTCCGACAGTAGATAAAAATATGAAAATGTAGCAGTTTTTCAAACATTGCTACATGAGCTTCTATTATTAGAGAATGAAGATATGACGTTTTGAACATAAATATTAACAATGAAACTTATAAAATACATTTTTGCATGAGTCTGCTTCTTCGGAATAATTTAAGTCTAAATAGTGTTTTAGGCTTTGTTGTATTTTTTAATGCTAACTTTCTATTAAATATATATTCCATATATATATATATTTCAGGATATAAATGTATCAAAAGATACAGAATTATAATTATAACATAGTGTACATACAGTAATGAATATATAATAACGGAATTCTTCGTTTTTATTAGTTTATAAATTCAATTCTTTTGGAAGAGATTCTTTTTTATTTTATGTTTGAGACCACTGGTGCACGGTTGTCACGAGTCTGAGTCAGAACGTAAAATTCGGCCCCCTATACATACCGTGAGTTTTGCGCATACCTTTAAGCGCACACATTTTTCAAATTCACACTTTCAACACTTTATAATACTCACACTTGACAGTTAATAACACAATCATAGTGTAAGTATATAGGTGACGCGATCAGATAATTGCGCAGTAACAACCAATGAATCGATTACCCTAATTAGAAAATCACGTGACCTATTTGGGTATAGTAAACGTTGTAAATTCAAATTATAACGATGTTTATAGCTTATATTTTCTATCAAATTAATATAATATTTTCGTAAAACGACCAAAATGCCTGCATGTGTTGTAACTAATAGTCACAAATACAAATGACACATTTGGAACTAAAGGAAAAATATTCTTATTTCCCGAAAGAAGAATCTTTAAAAGGACAAAATTTCAAACTTTTGAAAACATGCGAAATGAATTAAACTAATTTTAATATTATAATAAGAAATGTTAAATTTTAATAATAAATGAATATTTATAGCATCAGCAGCTAAAAAGAAAGTATAATTTATTAAATAATTTTTTCAACAAGTTCAGAATAAATTAAAAAAAAATTAAATTTAGATGCGACAAAACTTGAATGTAACGAATGCATTTATAGTTTAAAAACAGCATTCACATTATTTATTTATTTTTTATAATAAGCTTTAGGTTTAGATTACATAATAAGAATATTTATTTACTAATTGATAGCACAATAGTATTTGCTTAGGTTTACAATTGTTATTTATTTTATACAAAAATTGTACATATTTTGTTATGAAATTTTAAATATTTACAAAAAGACACATGTAATAAGGAAAACAATTTATTTTTTTCTTCAGAATTGTATTGGTTTGACTAAAATGTAGTAAAAATAACACTCATACAATCGCACAGTCACCTATTAATCTTATATTAAAAAAAGTTTTAAAAACACATTTTCATGTTGCATTTTAATTCCGCACAAATATTTGAAATTGACATAGGATTAGTTAAAACTGCGAAATTTTCAGTCCCTGAACATTATAGTATCTCACTCCAAAGTCCTCTGTTGTAAAGAGATATGCCTTTTTTACAAAAATAGAAATATTGATATGTTGCAGCCGAAATTGGACTAATTATGTCGATTATAGAATCAGATGATTTTTATACAAGATGGTGCACTAGTTCATAACGAGACGCGTGGTCCAGTTTTTAAATGACAATTGGTGGATTGGAACAAACAGCCCAATCCATCCCAAGACCAATCGTTGGCCAGCGCGTTCACTGGATTTAAAACCATTAGATTTCTTTTATTGAGGACATTTAACCAATATGATCTATAAAGAAATATAGAAGAAAGACTTCTCAGCAAGTTTTAAATGCTGTAACTGAATTTGAGAATCGACTAAGGTAACAAAAACTCACGGTATATTGTTATTGTATCACTGCAATGTGAAGTTCGTATCTTTGTTTATATTTGGACAGAAGATTCACCTATTGATTTAGCCGAGACTAAATAATAATTACAAATAATTACACCCTAAATCTGGTAAAATCGCTTAAAGAACCACCTTAAGTCGGTTGTATATAGCGGATTTTACTAGAGTATTTTGAAATTAATTTCTTAAATATAATAATTAATATTATATCATTTAAGACATTTCTCCGATTCTGGAGAATGTATTTAATGTTAAGAAAATACTTTGATAATCTGTAATTTATCTTTTTTATAAAAACTAATATTCCAGCATTAATAGCGTTGACTTGCAATATTATGCATTAAATCATACATTTAATTTTCAGTAGCATTAAGGGAGTTCTTCAAGTCTAATGTAACGGAATAGTGTTTTCTTTTATTGCAGTATTAAAATTTGCTTTTTTATACAATACAAGAATTTGCGCACATTTTTTAATAATGGGAAAATATTTTTCTGTTACATTAAATAAATTCTATAAAAATGAGAAAATGTGCGTATACAAGAATAATAAACCTATTGAATAAATTAATAAAAATATAACAAAATCTGCAATATCTGTCAAAATCGATTCGAGAACCACCTTAAAGCTCTTTAATGGATCAAAGACACAGCGTTTCGAATGCCATTTCAATGTAATTTTTTTTTTTTACACCTTCGTCATAACAATATAAATTGTTGCGCAACTGATCAGGTCTTAACTCTGTAGCAGTTAGAATATGTATGTTCATTTTACATGGTCGATATGGAAAGTTAGCGTTAAAAGATACAACAAAGCCTAAAACACTATTTAGACTTAAAATATCCCGAAGAAGCAGACTAATGCAAAAATGTATTTTGTGAGTTTCATTGTTAATATTTATGTTCAAAACGTCATATCTTCATTCTCTAATAAGAGAAGCTCATGTAGCAATGTTTGAAAAACTGCGACATTTTCATATTTTTATCTGCTGTCGGAAGGAAATAACATAGCAACGAATATAATTCTTAATTTAGATAAATACAACTTAGGATGCTATAATAAAGGAAGACTTCCACACAGTTGGAAAAAGTTCTTCTTGAATAGATTTGTTAAATAAGATATGCAATATGTTCGAAAATGAAAAAATGCATTTCTTAACCCATAAAGATGGAACACCATCAGGACCCATGCTCGACAACTATAGATTCATTTAAGTTAAACAAAATGATATTATATGAAGATTTATTTTTTGCTTTAATAAGTTTTGATTTTTCTAGTGTCTTCATCATTAGACACTTCTTTAGGGCTATTTTGTATAGTAGCTATTTCATTCTTTAATACTTATTTTCTACTATATTTTCATTACTCGAATCAACCTTTTTTTCAATTCTGCTAATTTCACTTCTGAATTCTCTCACAAGGGATTCCGTTACTGATTTTGAAACCGACTCGGCAATTACAGATTGCATATCATTCCTTTTTATTTGCATCCTCTCCATTTGAACCTTAAGATTAACCATCATTAATCTCATTTCATCTGTGAGAGATTGTAATGGAGTCCCTGGTAAGTTATACATCTTTACCCAGATTAAGCCTGGGGTATTTAACTAAAGGAGAGCTACAACTACTATTCGGATCTATATTTTGTTGTTGTTTTTTAGGAGGCATGGTTTCAATAATATCACTGAATGCCAATTATACTAATATATTTCAGAGGTTGAAGAAGTCAAAATCTATAAAAATATAATATCTACAAATAAATGAAATGACTTTATGTACAGTATTAAATATTTTACACAACAATTACAATGTATGTTATAATTTATATAATTTTATATAACAAACTCAAATGAAATAAACTAACAAATTATAGAATTAAATTGGGAGGTAATAAATATATAATGTTTACAATAAATTTATATAATACAATATACAGTTAAATATTTAAAAAAGACTATTTTAGTTTATTTTAATTTTCAATTATAGCAAATGTTAATATAATTAAAATAACTAAAAGTATAAATTAAAATTAATAACCAAATAAAATCAATTAAAGTCAATGAAATGAATATTTTTTACAATTAAATCAATATATCCCAATATTCAATAAAATTATTTACAAAAGTCATTCAATAAATAATACATTCAATATAGAATTAAATAAGCTATATCACAAACATATAAGCTATATCACACCCACTCTTGCTCTTGGGTTAATACTACCCCGAGTCTGGTGATTCTGTTAGTTTTTCTTTAAAGAATTCATTGCCTTTTATTGTTCATTGCTCCATTTCCAACGACGATTGTTTTTCAATAATGCATGCAAGGGAGCAGCTATCGTGGCGAAGGAGGGAATAAACCTTCTATACCATGACGCCATGCATACGAATCTTCTTAATTGGTGTATATTAACAGGAGCGAGAAAATTTCTAACCGCGGAGGTTTTATCTGGATCTATATGACAACCTTTTTAGTCGATTAGAAATCTTAAGTATTTCACATATTTAGATTCGCTCTATTAATTTTATTAAGAACTATCTCTAACCGATATAAATGTTGGTAGGTTAGTGGTGTTGGTAACCAGTATAAACATGTAGGAAACGTTTGATTGACAATTATTATGTCATCTAAATAAGTGAACATATGAGGAGTCATTTCAGGCCCGATTATATGATCATCAGGTGTTGAAATACACCGGGTGCGCCTGACAAACCATACGGTAACCTTTTGAACTGGAAAAGACCTTTTCCAGGAACAGCAGAACTATATCGTTGTTACCATATGTGAGAGTCGGAACTAACCTAATTTTTAAGAGGCGCTTTTCCTCATCTACTTCGACAGGCATGGTATCAATCGCTTTTATTGACATTTGATTACCATCCGGAAGGGATATCTTTTGTGTCTTATCAACCAAAGTAGAACATTTTTGCTTTAGTTGATAAGGAGCCTTTTTCCCTAGGTAGGTTTTCGTAGAATCGGTATCAAACAAAGCTCTTACATTGATATCATATATTTTCACGTGAAAAAAAACAACCCGGGATCGAGCGTTTGTGGAAATCGTGCGCATTTCACGATTGTACACGCTTCATCGCTTTCTTGGATTTTTGTTTACCCGGAGGAGTCACACTTACCCCGTGATATGCTCCTTTATTAGTTTCTCTGCTCGTATCTCTCGCATATCTTGCAGAGATCTCTCACGAAGCCTGGGTACCCACATCCCAAGCATAATCCCTTAGGTGTTTGCGGATATCGGGTATACACGTGACCCGATCCTCCGCAATTCCAACAACCTGGACGAGCTATTCCGGCTGCGGGAGACAACGGCTTAATTGACAATTGGTTTTGTGTAACCAAAGGAATCGGTTGTCTGTTTGCCATTAAGGGACGCAATTTCTGTGTACGCGGCGAGGGTATTCTCTTCATTGGACTCGGCGGGAATTTAGGACTATAAGCTTGTATAGCTTGTAACTCCTTTTCTGGTGTTTTTCGCAGCGCTAATAGGGGATATTCGCGCGGGCGTGGAGATCGTGTTTTTTATCTACTTTAGCTTTGTTCAGACCCATTTACTGACTTCTGCAACCTGTCATGTTCGTAGCGATCTGTCCGCTCTTTTGCATGGTCCATCTAAAACTGATTCACGAGGATTTTGAGTTCGCTTCTCAATGCTGGCAAGTAATTGCTCCTAATAGGTAACTCCCGCAAACCTATCTCTTAATTGATCCTCAAAATCTAGCCAAATTGCAATACTTCTGCTATTGTTTGAGCACCATGGATACGCTTTCCCGTCGCGCATTATATGCACACTGTTCAGAAGATCAGAAGAAGAAAGATCATTTCAGAAGAAGAAGACCTCTTCTGCCCAGTTTTCCCATTGTGCACTTCGTCTAACTTTTGACTGAAAATTCTTGACATTTTCCCTCTCTATCCCGGAGAGGAATATCCGTACATTATTCACCAACTTCATAACATGATCAGGTGAATGCAATGAATGGTTCCGAGAAAGAGACAACGTTTCGATTTCTCGGGGTATTTCATCTAAAAGTGACTATTTCGCCTAGAGAAAGGATCGCTTTCTCTTCGGTTATTGTTGAGTCGACTTCCTGGGGCATGGAAAGTTGAAGCTGTGTTTAGCTCAGTTCCAAGACAGAAATGTCTATTTGCTCTGTACTGATCTTGTGTCATAGCAGAGTGGCTTTGCCTTTGTTGGATCTGGCATTTTGATTGAGAGGAACTTCTATTTGAGCTGTTCTCTCATATAAACGGGTTTGCTGTGATGAGCTAGAGGGCCCAAAACCAGCAAATGTCCATTCATCTATATTAGATGAAGGTAATGCAGGTCTTCGTCTAGGGATTTCTGGGGCTTCATTCTCCCTAAACGGAATTGGAACATCATTACATGGGCTTTCCTGATGGGTTGTTCTGAGGATTTTTAGGGGAATGTTGCTCAGCTATTTCTTGTGAGACGCGAGATTGGCGAACTGGTAAATCGGGACTATTTGGGGATTGTTCTTCACCTAACCCTGTATTGTGGATACAACTATCTTCAATATGAAAAGTTGAGGGAGTGTCATTGAATTGACCATCTTCCCTCATGAAACAATATTTAACGAGGCGCCATCAACTGTTCTGTTTTGTTTCCCCTACTCTAATTCCTACTCCGTCAATTTAACGTTCAATTGACGCTCGCTTAACTATAAGACACGATTTACTTGATGTGAAACTCGTTTCGATCATGTCTTTTGAGCCTTTTTAATTTATTATTTTATAGATTTGTTCCGTATATTTTATTTTTATTTAGTCCGCCTCACTTTATCAGAAAGTGACAATGACTTATAATATCAATTACAATAAAAATAAGTTTTCTCAAAAGAACCAAATTACACAAATTTATTTTTCGCTATGATTATAATATTTGGGTGGGCAATGTTTAAATATTTATAATTAAAGGTGGACAAAAGAATAATTTTATAAATTAGGTAGGTTAAAAATAATTAATTATAGGTGGGCATCAAAATTTTATATAAAAAATATTAATTAATTATAAGTGGATAGCAAAAAAAAATGTAATAAAAATTTTGTTCATTAATTTAATACAAAAGGGAAGTCTGCAAACTTTACCCAGGTGCAATTATTAGGCGGGCTATTAATTAATTTATATGAAATACAAAAAAACTTTTACAAAGGTGCAATGACTAGGTGGACAACCTATTACTTAATTTATTTAAGAAAAACTATAATATAAAATAAATAGGATAAATTTTTTTGTTACAAATTTTAGGTCCAAGGAGGGAATTCAAGAATCGGGTACATGCACACCAAAACCAATAAACAAATTGAAAAAAAAATCAAAAATTTTAATTTCAAAAACAAACTATTTTGGTCCGTGAAGGTCCTGCCACTGTCGCCATTTGTTGCCGGTGATCCGGTTGACCGTGTGTCACCCGGACTGTTATTTAATTGTTATTTAATTGTGTCCGATTTGGGCACACAGGACTGCGGTGATCGAATTATTTCGAGTCTATATATTGCGAGAACGGTTCAGGCGCGGGCGTTACGCGGCACGTTCACGGCACTCTGACGGACTTAACAAAATAAAATAAACAAACGACCACGACGGCGGCGGCGGCTGGGGCGCGACGGCTGCTGGTGCAGTGGCGGCAACTAGGGCAGAGGTCAATGTCGCGGTGTCCGTGACACTTCGAAAGCCGTCGGGGACGGCTCGGTGCACACGAGAAAAGATCTAATTATTTTTAAGATCATTTTTAAGATATTGTCGTTGTCATAGATTTCAGTTTTGTTTATATATACGCATTATTAATAAAAATGCTAATAAAAAGCATTTTATTAAACAATAATAGCGAGAAAAATAAAAGATGGCAATAAATATCAATAAATATTTTAAAGAAAACTCAAATCTATGCCAACGACAATATCTTAAAAATATTCTTAAAAAGAATTCACAAAAACTTTAACGCGTGTTCAGGCAAACATTATTAATATATATTAATATTGAATTTTTTGAACGCGCGTTTAACTTAAGACTTAATTTTTATTAATAATGAGTTTTCTAATTATTTATTTTTTCATAGACATAATTTAATTAACAAATTTTAGTAATAGATTATTTTAAAGCCATTTACATGAAATTCACTAATTCCATATAATAATTTTTAACAGAAAAGTTAGTAAAATTGAAGCAAAATTTCGTAACATTTTGGAATAAATCAAAATAAAATTACTTATATAATCATAATAATGTCTTCCCAAAAATGTATTAAATTTTCATCTTAAATAGTACTAGTTGAAAACTGAATTAAAATGAAATTTATAATTTTCAAATTGTTATAAGAATTCTTTCATTGAAAAATCAATCGACATGAATTAAACTTTAGTAATATTTTCGGATAAAGGTACATAAAATTAATAATAATAATTAAAATGTTTTCCAAAATTAGTTTTAAACTTTTAACTTTTAACTACTAGTGAAAAATTGAATTTTTAGATAGTAATAACCATTCTTTCGTAAAAATTCATTACAATAAAGTTATAATATAGTACCTTTTTGCAATAGCAAAATTAAATGTTATAATTGATTTTTAATAATCGAGTATTTTAAAGCCATTATATGAAATTTTGTTTGTAAATTGTAAGTAATAATTTTTAAAATTAATTAAAAATTAAACTTTTTGTCTTTAACCAAAATAAAATTAATAATTATAATTAACATATTTTCCCAAACATGATTAAAACATATCTTAAATAGTACTAGTTGAAAATTGATTTTGATGAAATTTAGTAACTTTTTGCAACATAAAAGTAATAAAGAATAATAATTTATTATAATAATAATTTGTTCCCAAAAAATTATTATTTTAATATTAAATAATACTAGTTAATTAAATTAAATTAAATTAAATTAACAAGAAATGTATACTTTTTAATTGTGTAAAAATAATTCTTTCTTTCTTTCTGTATCAAAATTAAATTTAAAGTTTTCAAATTAAAACAATGCTTTGGTTAGAAGGTTAATGAAACTGAAGCGAAATTTAGTAGCTTTTTGAAAACTAAAACTAATAAAAAATAACAATTTATTATAATAATAATTTTTCCCCAAAAAAGTTTTAAAGTTTAAGGCGCTGCTCCAAACCAGACGTAACGGAGTTAGTGTTTTCTAATACCAAATTATTAAATAACATATTTATGTTCTATAAATTCAAGCAATTTTCTATTAATGTTAATTAACATTATTTTTACACAACAAATTTTAATTATCAAATAAAATTGTTGGTGTAGTAACACAACTCGTTTTTT
The DNA here is from genome assembly GCA_022817085.1 of Psilanteris sp. ZL-2020. Lineage (NCBI taxonomy): Eukaryota > Metazoa > Arthropoda > Insecta > Hymenoptera > Scelionidae > Psilanteris > Psilanteris sp. ZL-2020. Next base: position 1,508 of record JABFQC010003522.1, on the reverse strand, counting down.
GCCACCTTGAAAACTATTTGTGGTCCCACGTAACAATTAAATATAAATGTTCATTTTTATTGTGAAATAACATTCTTCTCAAATGAGAAACTCAAAAAATAAATTATAAACAAAAATATAAAGCTTAATGCCGAACACAAAAAATCATCAAACATATCCTCAAAAAAAACATAAAACCAAAGTAAAATAAAATAATTAAACTCTGAACTTATAAAAGTAGAAATCGAAATTCAAACAATATTATTAATAAAATTAAAATTTAACATAAAAATAGTTTCAAAACTTAAAATCATAACTCAAAACTTATGAATATAAATAAACTGAAATCTTAAAGTGAACTCAGTATAGATTTCTTTACACACTAAGATGTAAAAAAAAATTACCTTGCAAAGGTAAAAAATCGACGAGCCAAGGTGCGGGCCGCTACGTATACTCCAAAAACTTTTTTTTTTCAATTATGCTTAAAAAAGATGTAAAATCTTGAAATAAGCCAATTTCAATAATTACTACAAATAAGTATTTAAAAATCAAAACTCATCAAATATATGGAAATCGAAACTCAAACTATGTTAATAAAAAAATTATATTTTACGTAAAAAGTAAACTTAAACAAATAAAAAATTAAAATGTATAAAATATATTTATCTAATAAACTTACCTTTTAAAGGTAAGAACTGCACGAGGCAAGGTGCGTGGCACTCGTTCTATCCAGACCTATGCAACTAATATACTCTGCATGTACGACTTAACATCCGACTTCACTAGATGGCTATACTATCGACATGCCCTGTATATAGATATATATATATATGTAAACACAAATGCAGTAATAAATAAATAAAATATTTAATAACAAACATTTAAAATAATAAACATTAATTATTACTAAAGATGGAGAATAATTAATTTGGTATTGTAATGTTTATTATGTTTTATACTTGGATACATAGTATGACAGATGAACGTAGAGAGGTTGAGAGTTACGCCAACTGGTGATTTCTGTCATTTAAAGGTTTCAACATTATATACGCCTTGCATTATTAATTTCACGGGCCTGGTTCTATCTCACAAGTTGTTTATAAAAAACTTCTTAAAAAGATGTGAAATCTTGAAATAAGCCAAGTACAAATATTATTAAAATTATAGTTTAAAGATCAAAACATATAAAAGAAAAGTAGTGGAACTAAGCGGGTTCTGGACCACTATGTTTTAGTGTGTCCGTGTGAGTCCCGCCCCTTGCCCCCCCCCCTCAACACTCACACACACGCACACGTATAGCCCCCTCCACTAATTTTGCTTAATCCCCCTCTTAATTAATACGCCCCCTGTCCACATTTCTGTACACATATGGCCCCCTCCGCTAATTTTGCTTAATCCCCCTCTTAATTAATACGCCCCCTGTCCACATTTCTGCACACATATGACCCCCTCCGCTAATTTTGATTAATCCCCCCTCTTAATTAATACGCCCCTGACAATTTGTGTGTACTTACATGTATACATATGAC